>CAUYQG010107450.1:0-13952 GCA_963574415.1 Tarsius wallacei
GGCACTCTCTGAATGAGTTTATTTCTGTGCAATTCTAAAAAGAGTAGTGTCCTGAGAGGAATGAAATATCCCCGGTATGGTCCAAGCCTCACAGCCTAGAGACTGTCACCTCATTTATTCTAAATCAAGGCACCCAATGCCTGCTTGGGCAGGATAGGGAACGGACAGTGTGAGTTAGGATGCTGTGAGACAGCTGGGACTGGTGAAGCCCAGGGCTACGTGGAAAGTGTGTTGGCTTGCAAAGGCGCTCACCTCCACGGCAATAACAGCAGCCTCAATGACAAGAGGATTTTCCCCAAGAATATCCAACCGTTGTTTCTCTCTTCTTTTTTTGGCAGGCAGGAAAAGGGTGAATGAGGAGCTGCAGCAGTCACACTGTGGCTTTACACTGAGCTTGTTTTTGACTAAAACCCGAACAGTCTTTCTCACAAGTACCGCAAAGTCTCTCTCTCCTGTTCTTGACTCAAACTACTGATGTTTCTGACTCGACTGCAGGGCCTGTCATTCACCTCTGCTCCATGTCACGTTGTTACAATCATCCTGTCTCTTTAACCCTTAAAGGTTTTTCTGGGTTCTTATTCTGTCACCTTAAGTATTTGGTCTGCCTTCCAACTTCACATCTCAGCTTCTCAATGTTCCTTAGTGATGATTGAGGTATTTTAGGATGTTGAGTTTCCAGGCCTCTCTGCAAAGTAGTGCAATACATATCACCTCAGGTGGGCAGTAATTCTTAGGTCTTTCATATTCATATTCAACTGATTTTTCAAATCTTCCAAACAGTCTGAACATTTAGCAAAGCCTCATGAAGGACAACAACTTGACGTTTTACCTATACTGCAGCCCTGTAACTTCTGGTATAGTTTTAATATGTAATTCTCTTTTCTTTTTTTTTGAGTTGGAGTTTTCACTCTGTCACCCAGGCTGGAGTGCAAGGCACACTCACAGCCACTGCAGCCTTGGCCTGCTGGGCTCAGGTGATCCTTCCGCCTCAGACTTCCAAGTATCTGGAACTACAGGCACGCTACCATGCCCAGCTAACTTTTGATTTATTGTAGAGGTAAGGTCTCACCATGTTGCCCAGGCTGGTCTCGAACCTGCAGGCTTAGGCAATCCTCTCGCCTCGTCCTCCCAAAGTGCTGGGATTACAGGCATGAGCCACTGCGCCTGGCCTGCTATTCTTATAGGCCAGGCACAGTGGCTCATGCCTGTAATCCCAGCACTTTGGGAGGTGGAGGCAAGAGGAGTTTGACACACACCTGGGCAACTTGGAGAGACCTCGTCTCTACAATAAATAAATAAAAAGTAGCCGGGCATGATGGTATGCACCTGTAGTTCTAGCTACTTGGAAGGCTGAGGTGGAAGGATCACCTGACCCCAGCAGGTTGAAGGGTGGTAGTCATGGCTATGCCACTGCACTCCAGCCTGAGTGACAGAGTGAGACACCAATTAAAAAAAAAAAAGCAGACAACCTATAAATAGGCTATAATATTTAATGAGTTATTCGGTTTTCTTTTTGATATTTTAAAAAGTGTATAGTAACTCTGTAGGAGACAAATGGTTTATTTCTCTTTTACTTTAATAATAATAATTATTATTATCATTATTTTTAGAGATGGGGGTCTCACCATGTTGTCCAGGCTGGTTTAAAACTCCTGACCTCAAGTCATTCTTCTGCCTTGGCCTCCCAAAGTGCTAGAATTACAGGAATGAGTCACTGTGCCTGGCCTTGAATAAATTTGTAATTTTTTTTATCAGGTAAAAGATAAAAATCGCCAGGCTCGGTGGCTCAGCCTGTAATCCCGCGCTCTGGGAGGCTGAGGTGAGTGGATTGCCTAAGCCCGTGGGTTTGAGAGCTGCCTGGGCAACTTGGTGAGACCTCATCTCTACAATAAGTCACACACAAAAAAATGAGCCGGGCGTGGTAGCGCGCGCCGGTAGTTCCAGCTACTTGGAAGGCTGAGGCGGAAGGATCGCCGGAGCCCGGCAGGTTGCGGCTGCGGTGGCCGGGAGCAGCCACTGCACTCCAGTCTCGGCAACAGAGTGAGACTCCAACTAAAAAAAAAAAGATAAAAATCATTTTCTGAGTGGGGGAGTCCAACCTATATTACCCATCTTATTTTTCTGTGTGTGTTGGTTACTAGTAATATAGGCCAAATTCAGAGCCCAGCTGTAATAATCAGCTCATCTCAGGCAACTGGTTAGATTCACCCCACTTACAGAGCCCCTACTGCATTTTAAATCTTAAATTACCCTATTTTTGGAGTCCACATGAACTTTTTCAACCAATCAGCATCACTCTGTGCATCAGAAAATGTTTAACTAAGTGGTAGCAACCAATAAAGATACTCTATCTTCCAAATGAATCACTTGCATCCTGTTTATTAACAGGTCCTCTAAGTTCATATTAGAACCAAGATACATTTTACTCCAAAATGTCTTCAAGAGGAAAGTATTAACTCAGTACATCAAGTTGTAATAGATAGACTGACACTGGTAGGATTAAATGAGGCAGAAAGTACCATGGGAGATGAAAGTAACACCTGGAGAGGTGAAGTCTTCACAGCTATTCAAAATACTGTGGGACTTTTTTAGGTGTCACAGCATGAAAGAGAGCTAACAGACGTTTCACAGTAAAGAAGGCTTTTTTTCCCCCTAAAGGGATACATTGACAGTGACTTTGTTACTCATAGCATTCAGTCAGTTTTCATGTTGGATAGATAAAGAACTTTCTCCCAGTTCCTTTGACGCTTGTCTCTGTTGGGTGTGTATCACCGAGTTAAACTAGAACTGATATGAGAATGGTAAATACAAGTAAATCTATACTCATTTCACTGTGTGAGGCTGGGGGAATTCACAGATGTGGCCCAAATGGTGATAGGGAATGCAATAACTATTTACTGAAAACAATTATAAACAAATATAAACTGTTTATTGAAAAAAATGCTATGTGCCTACACAGCACATAATATACTAGAGTCCATTTACAAGTATTTGTTGAGGAACAAATTATAAAGCCTGTGCCAGGAGCTTAAGGGTTCAGTCAGGCGAGAAACCGAGAACGGCAGGAGTTGTAGTAATTCATATCTACTATAAGTACCACTTTAATAGCCATTGTTCTAAGCTCCACCATGATGTTATGATATGAATCTTTTTAGCTATAATCTGCATCCAGAATATCACATGATTATCATCAATTTCCAAGTACACTAATAACCCTGATAGTTCTGAGCACATACATACAATACATAATAGTCATTCAACAAATATTTACTGTACACCTCCTATGCATTCTATTTACATATGTAACCCACACACACACACAAAGAACAGACACATTTGTAGTTAGGAGCATGAATTTGGAAGTTAAACAGGCTTTAGGTTCAAGCACTGAAGCCACCATTTAAAAGCAGTAAGACCTTAGGCAAGTTTCAGACTCCTTATCTGCAAAATGGGAATAAAAATAGCTACGTGGCAGACTTATTGTGATGATAAAGACAGTAATGTTCGTGAAGGCTAGCCCAGGACTTGCCATAATTGCTCAACACAAAATAGTGACTTCTTGTTTTTAGACATACATGAATATACACAAGAATTTATAAATATGACACCTCATCAACAAGGGTACCTACATAATGAACATTTGTATACCTAACACTGATTGTACCCCACATCCTTAAAATAAAAAAATTTTTAGCTGGGCTTGTTGGCTCAGCCTGTAATCCCGCGCTTTGGGAGGCCGAGGTGAGTGGATTGCCTGAGCCCGCAGGTTCGAGACCCGCCTGGGCAACTTGATAAGACCTCATCTCTACAATAAATTAAAAAATCAACCGGGCATGGTAGCGCATGCCTGTAATTCCGGCTACTTGGAAGGCTGAGGCAGAAGGATCGCCGGAGCCCAGCAGGTCAAGGCTGCGGTGGCCGGGAGCGGCCACTGCACTCCAGTCTGGGCGACAGAGTGAGACTCCAACTCAAAAAAAATAAAAATTAAACTTAAAATTAAAAAATTTTTGTAAAGAATTTATAAATATGATTTTAATTCAGAAATCCATAGTAGGTATGAGATTAAAAAAAGAGCATTAGCTGAGCATGGTGGCGCCCGCGTGTAGTTCCCGCCACTTGGAAAGCTGAGGCGGAAGGATCACCTGAGCCCAGCAGGTCGAGGCTGTGGTGGCTGGGACGGTATCACTGCACGCCAGCCTGGGTGACAGAGTGAGACTACAACTCAAAACAAAAAAAAAAAAAAAGAAAAAGATAACAGGAGTTTTTAATTCAAACATTTAAAAGGTAACAGCAGGCCGAGCGCGGTGGCTCGAGCCTGTAATCCCAGCACTTTGGAAGGCCGAGGTGACAGGATTGCATGAGCTCAGGGGTTCAAGACCAGCTGGGCAACTTGGTGAGACCTTGTCTCTATAATAAATCAAAAAATAACCTGGGCATGGTAGCGTGCATCTGTAGTTCCAGTTACTTAGAAGGCAAAGGCGGAAGGATCACTTCAGCTAAGTAGGTTGAGGCTGCAGGGGCTGTGAGCGTGCCACTGCATTCCAGCCTAGGTGACAGAGTGAGACTATAGCTAAAAAAAAAAAAAAAGGTAACAATAAGTCGGGCACAGTGGCTCATGCCTGTAATCCCAGCACTTTGGGAGGCGGAGGTGAGAAGACTGCCTGAGCCCACAGGTTTGAGACCAGCCTGGATAACTTGGTGAGACCTCGTCTCTACACTAAATCAAAATATTAGCCGGGCATGGTGGTACACACCTCTGGTTCCAGCTATTTGGAAGGTTAAGCAGAAGACTCGCCTGAGCCCAGCAGGTGGAGTCTCGGTGGCCATGAGCAGGTCACTGCACTCCAGCCTGGGTGACCAGAGTGGGACTGTGACTCAAAAAAAAGGTAACAATAGCAGGGGGCGAAAGGAGAAAGGCAGATTTCAGCACAAAGGAAAGGCAAAAAAATGACAAAATGACACTCTAAGTTTGGTGGACGTTTGCCACCAGATGACTAATGGCAAAGGCTAGGCTCAGGACTCACATTCTGGGGTTTAGTTCAGGTCTGTGTCCTCCAAGGACTGCAGACTTCTCAAACCAAGAGTAATGACAATCGTCTTGAGAACACGCTTATACCCGCCTCCTCTGCAGAAGAATCTGAAAGCTATGACTCATAGGAGCCACCAAAAAATCATTAACTGGAAATATTTGCTGCAGCTACACTGCAAAAGAATTAGACTTGATTTGCCAAATTCCCCATGTGATACAAGCATGGCCACCTGCCAAAGAGCCAGAGGGAGAGAGGGCCACTCACCTTCCTGATGACACAGAGATTTCCAAGTCCTGTCACTGAATGAAAAGGCAGCACAAGGGCTAAGAAGAAGCCATTCCCAACAACAATTTGGTTTTGAGAAGAGCAGTTGTCATGCCAGAGTGTTTGATGCATTGGTCTCTTTCAGCAGCTTATCCAGTCTTACATGGAGAAGTATTCTGAGGTTCGTGTGGTGCATGAAGCGATTGCCTTCACCATCTGCTCCTGTGTCTTCCTCGGCTGACGTCAGAGAGTGCAGCAGTATTTGCCCTTGCCAACTAATGGGTTTCGGGCTGTTTGGCTCAACTGTGCATGTTCCTATAATGCCAGGAGAATGATCCTATCCTAAGTCAGCTGAACAGAAGCCAGAATTTAACCGCAAACAAGAGACCCGGCTTGCTTAACAGTGTGGAACAGACCAGGTTCCTTGCAGCGAACTGGGAAGATGGTTGTTAATTACCCTACAGCGAAGAGTTCCTTGCTCACCTGAAGAAGAAGGTAATCACTCTGCAGGTAGGTTAAAGTGTTTTTGAGACTTCCCAGTGTCAGCTGAGTGTGTGAAGCTGAGAGTGAAGGGTTGGCTGAGAGCTTTACTACCACTAAGAAAGGTGACTAGCAGATGGATTCCTGGCAGCCCTGGTACCCTCAGGAACTGACTTCTGCAGACTACTTGCCTAGAGAGTGGTCAAGTGCCATGGAGAACACTTAGGGAGGGTATTTGAAGAAGGAGAATAAAAATACTCCTCTAAAAAAACTTTTTTTAAAAGAAAATTAAAAGTTTATCAATTCCTTGAGTTTTATTTCTTTCTATGCAAGCAAAATAAAATTTACTACTTTTAAGTGTAAAAACATAATATAAATTAAAATGAACTGCTCTGTTTGTATGTATATACTTTATATAAGTACCCTCACAGATATCTAAAATGACAGTCACTGAATGTTATTAAAGGATATATTACGTTGGTCAGAAAAAAAATACTCCTGTAGAGTGGAGTGAGCCAAAGACCTTCATTAAAAAGATTCCAGCTCTGATTCTTGGATGTCAGTAAATGGAGATTGCTTGCCTGGGGGCATGACGTAGTTATAAGGACACACTCGGTAAACGGGTGCAGATGGGCTCATGTGGGATGTTGCTAGACAGGGCACCTTAAACTGAGCATATCCGACATGCACGCTTTCTTTCTCCCCTTCTCACCTCTCACCACTTTCCCTCCCAACCCTTCAGCCTCTATCATATTCCTGATCTGTGCTAAGGATATCTCATGTCCCTCCCTCCATGCCCCCCGCCCCACCTTGGAAACTAGAAATTGGCCTACGAGGGAAGAGGGAGGCAGCACAGAACAATGGATTGGAGTGGGAAATTAAAGGGATAAATAAGGAATTCAGTGATTAGAGGCACAGGGGAAGGGAAAGACTTGAGTGAGGTTGAAGCAAAGGCTAGGAGGAGCAGGAATGCATACCAAACTGTTGGAAGGGGCTGAGGACAGCATGGAAGTCAGGAGGCTAGCCATTGGGAAATAAAAACGGGCCCCAAAGGGGTCAAGGCTGAGAAGGATCTTGAGTGACTGTTCTGTGAGCAGGAAACCTGGAGGGCATGTGAAGGGGGGACCAGGAGTGGATGAAAAGACAGCTCCATCCACTCAAAGCCAAGCCAGTAGCTTGGGAGCTCTCTTCTACTCCTCACCTCTCCTGGGTTCCTATATCCTCCTAAACACCCCTCTCCATTCCCATAGACTCTCAGCTGGGGCCTCATCATCTCTCTCTTGGGCTATGGCAGGTGTCTCCCCATCACCATCTCCAGTCCCGTTTCTCTCCACTCTTCACACAATTGCCCACATTCTCTTTCTAAAATGCCAGCTTGGTCACATCTCCAGCTGAAAGGACTCCAGCAGCTGCCCAGTGCCTACAGAATAAAGCCCAAACTTGCATGGCACGTAGGAGCCCTCAAGATCCGCTCCCTCTGCCATTGCAGTGGCAACTCCAGTAGCTGACCTACACGTGTCTGGGCTGCAGTCACCTGGATTACTTGCCATTCTTTTAATATGACCTTGGAATTGCCTTCTTGCTTCCTTATGCTATTTCCCCAGCCCTCTTGTCCTGCCTGCCAAACCCCTTCTCATCTTTCCAGACAAAGCCACCTCCTCTGTGAAGTCTTCCCCATCCTCCTTCCTCCAGAGCAAGGTTAATTGTTCTGCCTATTCTTTAGTATATGGTTAAATATATATAACATCAAATCTACCATTTTAACTATTTAACAGTCTTTAAGTGTATAGTTCCATGGTATTAAGTAAATTCGCATTGTTGTGTAACCACCACCACTATCCCTTTCTAGATCTTTTTTAACTTTCTCAACTGAAACTCTATACCCATTAAACACTAACTCCTCTTTGGCCTCGTCCCCCAGTCCCTGGTAACTACCATTCTATTTTCTGTTTCTATAAATTTGACCACCCGAGATACTTCATATAAATGAAATCATGTAGTGTTTATCCTTTTGTGATAAGCTGTTTTGTTTTTTTTTTTTTGAGTCAGAGTTTTACTGGAGTGCAGTGGCACGGCAGTGGCTCACGGCCACTGCAGCCTCGACCTGCCGAGCTCAGGCAATCCTTCCACCTCAGCCTTCCAAGTAGCTGGAACCACAGGCGGCGCCACCATGCCCGGCTAATTTTTTGATTTATTGTAGAGACGAGGTCCTGCCATGTTGCTCAAGCTGGTCTCGAACTCTTGAGTTCAGGCAGTCCTCTTGCCTCAGCCTCCCAAAGTGCTGGGATTACAGGCTTGCGCCACTGTGCCTGGCTGACAAGCTGTTTTAGGGTTTTTTGGTTTTTTTGTTTTAATAAATATTTTTTTTGAGTCAGAGTCTCACTCCATTGCCCAGGCTGGAGTGAGATGGCACACTGACGGCCACCCCAGCGTCGACTTGCTAAGCTCTGGCGACCCTTCTGCCTCAGCTTTCCAAGTAGCTGGAACTACAGGCCTGCACTACCATGCCTGGCTAATTTTTGATTTATTGTAGAGAGGAGTTCTCACCAAGTTGCCCGGGCTGGGACAAGCTGTTTTTTAAAGTTAGCATAATGTACTCAAGATTCATCCACATTGTAGCATGTGTCAGAATTTCCTTCTTTTTAATGCTGAATAATATTCCATTGTATGTATATACCACATTTTCTTTATTCATTCTTCCATCAATGGACAGTTCTGTTGCTTCCATCTTTGTCTATTGTGAATAATGCTATAAACATGGGTGTACAGATATCTCTTTAAGATCTTGCTTTCACCGGGCTCGGTGGCTCAGCCTATAATCCCGCGCCTTGGGAGGCTGAGGTGAGTGGATTGCCTGAGCCCGTGGGTTCGAGACCTGCCTGGGCAACTTGGCGAGACCTCATCTGTACAATAAATCAAAAATTAGCCGGGCGTGGTAGCGCGCGCCTGTAATTCCAGCTACTTGGAAGGCTGAGGCGGAAGGATCGCCGGGGCCCAGCGGGTCGAGGCTGCGGTGGCCGGGTGCAGCCACTGCACTCAAGTCTGGGCGACGGTGTGAGACTCCAACTCAAAAAAAAAAAGATCTTGCTTTCACTTCTTTTGGTGTGTATCCAGAAGTGCAACTGCTGGATCCTAAGGTAATTCTAACTCCTATTCTTTTTCCTAAAAGCTAATTGTGAATGTTAAATGCACGTCTTCAATGAGGTAATGTAGCAACATACAAATTTCCTTGAAATAATTGTAGATAATTAAAGCACAACAATGCTTTAGACTCTGCAAAGAACATTTTACTTTTTCCTGCGGTAAAAGTATGTTTTCCACACAAAAGTTGCAAACCTGTTGAGAAGTGACAGTATAAATAACACTTGAAGTCTAAAATCAGACTCTGGCAAATGCTTCTAAGAAGAAAATCCTTTTTAGAAATCCCAATAAGGTTTGCAGTTATCACTTTGTTATGACCTGCTTGGGAATGTGGGGTCAAGAAGCCCTATTTCCAACCCTACCCTGTCCCATCAATTACAGTAAGTTACTAAATTCTCTAGGCTAATTTTATCCTCAATAAAAATAATGAGCATCCCTTTACATTCATGATAATAAAGCAATCCAAATGAAAGCCTTTTGGGAACCTCAAAAAAAGGGGATCTGAATTATCATAATGACTAGCACCCCTATGCAATGCTGGGGTGCTTTTACAACAGATCTGAATGACAATAAATTGGTCCACTCTCAAAGGATGCTAAATAGAATTCTTTAAAGGACAAAATGCAGCAATACTTGATAATTTCCATTTGTATAAGAAAAATTTTTGAGGAGGAAGTAAAATTCCAGGGACATTTAAGGGTGATAAGCAAGATGCTGGTGAGATTTTAAAACATGGCGGTTGAGGTAGCAGTTTGCCGTAAATAAGAAATAGGCATAGAGGAAATAAAGGAGCCCCGAGCTAAGAGTAAAAAAAGTACTCTTGGTAAAAGTAGATAGTTAAGTCCCACATGATAGGTGTGCATTCCATCCAGGCAGTATTGGCTGAAGTATGAGAATAAATACCCTAACCTACTTCCCACAGTTCTATTTGGCTTGCTGTACATATTATTTGATGTGGCAAAGATGTATTTATAGTCATTGTTATGATGTTAGTGTCAAATTCTGACACTTTTACTGGGTAATAAACCAATATAGCTTCCTTGACTTAGAAGAACTGACCAATCAGCTTACTTGTAGATCTTACAGCCTAGCTTCTTCCGTGTTTCCAGAATGCTTATGCTATTGATTCTCTACAAGGGAAACGTAATGTAAAGGATACAGTCTTCCTCTTTCATTCCTCTCTCTTTACTCACTGAATTTGAGGAAGTGGTTAGTACAAAGAACGTGTGTTTAGGACAATTACAGAATTCAGGTGACTGGACCAATCATTTGTAAATACAAGACATAGAAGGCACAGTGCAGAGCAGTTAAACCTAAGAAAAAATGAGACAGCAGTATCTACTGAAAAATGTAGATACCTTTTCAAGGCTATTAGTTTATGGATCTATATTTCTCTATTATAGAGAGTTCAGAAACAGCCTGGAAAATAGAAAGAAATGTAATAATAAAGGTGATATTTCTAATTAGAGTGGAAAAGATGAGTACTATGGATGGAGTTAAAAGAACCGACTATCTGTTTGGAGACAGTTCTCCTCCCTTTAAATGTCCTCTTTCCTTTTAAATAGTGTCTTCCACACAAATTCCCCAGCATCTGGCTAGGGAGCCAGTAAACACAGGTAGCACCTGGGGTGCCACTCAGCAGCGCTTGAGGTGACTACTGTTGACATTTAACCGTTTCTGCCACATGCTCCTTTTGCAAAACCCATCCCCAGTGGCCAAAGATTTGTCTTCTTTTCAGACATATTATCTATCTGCCTTACTTGATCAGATTTCATCCCCATACCTGCAAATGCATTCTCCCCAGTGATGAATGCTCTAAGAAGACCCTGTCTCTGAATTAAGAGTCAGCCACGGGGTGGGGGTGGGGGCGGTAGGATGCTCACTTTATCGTTGTCTTCAGTGTGAAGAACTCTGTTCACTGGATTGCCTGAGCCCCAGGTTTCCAGCAATTAGCAGAGGCACAGCTGCCAGTAAATATGGTGTTGTCTTCATCCCATCAGGAAACCCTTGCTCTCCTATTAGACCTAATTATCAGTCAGCAGCTGAGTTCCAGAAATGGTGCTATAAGTTCGGCAGGAAAGAAGTCAGGAGGGGGTATCGTGGGGCAAGAGGTCCTATGGCGGTGCTTTACAACACATTTCCTGGTCAGCTATTCCTGTGATTTGGTGACCTCAAATTCTTGGCCGATGCTTTTAATGTGTGGAGGAGGAACTTGTACAGTGGGAGCCGTAATCACAGAAGCAGCACAATCATTATGATTATTTCTGGTTGCTAGTGTATGGGTATTAGGGAGAGCGTATTTAATGGGGTCGGGGGTTGGAGAGGATGGGACAGAAGGGAGAGTATCTTCTAGAAATTACACGAAATTCAGGAGAAGCTGAGGTCAATGGCAGCTTGCACACTGTCCACAAAGCCCACCAGCAGGGCCAGAGTCCTGCTACTTCCTCCTTGGCCGGTGTGAGAATGCATTTTGTTAAGACTGCCTCCCAGCCTGGAGTCCTCCTCCAGCTGAAGACTGAGTTCGCCTGCTCTCGGGATGTTGTCTTAGAGCTTTGCTGACCAAACTATCCTACCTCGCAGACACATGGGAAGCAATATATGATTTTTAAAAATATGAGTAAAGTCAGGCGTGGTGGCTCATGTCTGTAATCCCAGCACTTTGGGAGGCAGAGGCAAGAGGATTGCCTGCGCCCAGGGGTTCAAGACCAGACTGGGCAATGGCGAGACCTCATCTCTAAATTTAAAAAAAACAAACATATATACATATGGATAAAAATCCAGAAGATTACATTATTAAATAGGCCCAGACCATTTTAAATGCCTTATTTCCAGTTCACAAAGGTGCTTTAATATGTCTTATTTGTATCAACTGTTTTCCTCAGTTAAATGTCTAGCATCTAGTAATATCCTGTTGCCCTGTCTTCTTGATGTTATATGTTACTTTTTCAACCAAATGTCTGCATTTTGTTCCAATATCATCGTGTGTTTTACATCTCTTTTCCTTGTTGGATATTGTCAGATACATCCAAAACAGATGATACTATTTAGTTTCAGTAAGATGGCCTGCCTGGACTTCATCTGCCTTGCTAGGTGATACAACTGTCTCAGAACTATATTCATGGAATAGCTGCATCAAAAAAAAAAGTTAGCCATAAGTCAACTGTTTACAAAATGAGTTTTGTGTTTTCCTGGATTTCTACCTTTCCTGCATTGCTCTAATGTCAGTACAAGCTAGGCAGGGAGAAAGATTTTCGCTTCCACCCAAGGGTCCAGGCAAATGCCCAATGGGGTGAGTGACCTCTGTCCGGCAGCTGGCATGTGGGGCTGGCCCCTCCACAGAATGGAGTGGGGCAACTCTCTTCTTGTGCAACCACTCTTATATGGATACCTAGTCAGCACGGCAGGGAACCAGAGATCCCGCAGACATCTTAGTGAAAGAAGATCTTTCAGTTTTAAATCTCAGATGCTTTGTCCAGGACAGGACTTAGAGATATCTTGGAAGTAGGTAGGGAGCAAATGTGGATGCCAGTTATGCTGCTGCACACATAATCACCTGCTCCCTTCTGCAATCCAAATTTTTATTATTAGATGAGCTTTTGTACTAGAGGAGGTCTGAGTGAGAGTTCTGAAAGGAGGTACTTATAGAAACCTAGAAGAAACTTAGCTTATTCTTAGTTTGGTCTTTCTGACTCCTAACAAGTTCTTCAGTCCCTCATGTGAACCTGTTCCTGGGGCTTCCCCAGCAGGACTCCCATAATTCTCACCATCTAAATTCTAGATATATACATAGCTTAGGCTTAATATTCAGTTCTGATTTCAAGTCATGACAGTCCTATGACTCTCAAATTAGCCTACATAGTGAGCTAGGGAAGTGATTATGTCATTTTTACAAGTTTGATTTCTCTTTGCATAAAATGGCACTTTACTAACAAACTGGATGCCACATCACTGTACACACAGATGTCAAATATGATCCGCCAGACACAAAAATCAGAATTTAAATAAAATCTCTCCAAGAGTGAGAAGACACACAACCTCTAACCATTGTCAGCCATGTGTCTGTAGGCCATGGAGGATTCATTCAGCTATTTGTATTCTTCTGTATCCTCGGCCTCCTTATTTATTTAAAAAGTCAAGAAGCTAGTATCTCAGGCACTCAGGAGCACAAAAGCAAAAATACAGTTTCCACAACTTAACATACTCAAAGTATATTTGAGAAGACAACCACATTTTTAGAAAACAACAATAGTCATACTGTGGGAGATAGAGGCAGTAGGGAAAACAATTCTAGACTGTATTTTGGCTTGTCTGCCACAGTTAATTGGGATGGTCTTATTCTTTTAGCAGATAAAAGATAAAATGCATATTTAAATTTAAATCCTAACTTATAAATACCAAAAGGGCAAGACTGTGCCTTTTGTACATTCAGTGAGGTTCTTATGCAGGTGTAGGATGAAGACTAATTGAGACAACCAAGCAGTTATGTGGGACACAGCTACTGCCATCAGTATAGAATTGTATACCCTGGCCTAGGGCAAACCTTTTTTCTTTTGAGTTGGAGTCTCACTCTGTTACTCAGGCTGGAGTGCAGTGGCACACTCACGGCCACCACAGCCTCGACCTGCTGGGCTTAGGTGATCCTTCTGCCTCAGCCTTCCAAGTAGCTGGAACTACAGATATGCACCACCACATCCAGCTAATTTTTTGACTTATTGTAGAGATGAGGTCTCACCAAGTTGCCCAGGCTGGTCTCGACCTGTGGGCTCAGGCAATCCTCTCACTGTGGCCTCCCGAAGTGCTGGGATTCTATGTGTGAGCCACCGCATCCAGCCAGGACAAACCTTTAACCTTTGGTGTCTGGTCTTTAGCAAAACAAGCCGTCCACCAGCCATCCTAGAGAATTAGCATAACTTGTTATTATAGTTATGAAATGCTTAATATGCATGCCATTTATTGCTACACAATTGGCCTAAGATATTTGTCCCAAGGTATTTAACCTGTGCTTTAAGTTTTTTCAATAAGTGATTGAATATTTTA
>CAUYQG010107451.1:0-10891 GCA_963574415.1 Tarsius wallacei
GTTCGAGACCCGCCTGGGCAACTTGGCGAGACCTCATCTCTACAATAAATCAAAAAATTAGCCGGGCGTGGTAGCGTGCGCCTGTAGTTCCAGCTACTTGGAAGGCTGAGGCGGAAGGATCACCGGAGCCCAGCAGGTCGAGGCTGTGGTGGCCGGGAACGGCCACTGCACTCCAGTCTGGGTGACAGAGTGAGACTCCAACACAAAAAAAAAAAAAAAAAAAAGAATATCAACTTACTCTGACTATACCTGGTAGTGTTCAAGTGCAGGCTTTGATAGCGAGCCACTTGTGTAAATGTATTGTTTTTATGTTTTGCTTAATTACCTGTTTTAACCAGAATGTTGTTGTCGTCTATAACTACAGATGCACTGTTTTCATTGTGGGTAAAATATGCTTTTATGTGATGTTTTAGAATCAAAACAATTTATGGCAATGTTTCTATGGGGAATGATAGTCTGAGCTCCAGATGTTCTCAACTTAGTTTGGGGATTTAACCCATGGTTAAACAGGGAACAGCCTACATATCAGTTTGTCCTGAATTGTATGTAAATGCTACGGGCTAAGGCAGAAAGATGTCTGAGGTACAAGAAAGTACTACAACATGAGTTCCTCTCTATCAACGGGACACCTAAATGAAAGCTTCTCACCTGTGTTCCTGTAACATCTGTTTATACCCACACTTTGTCTGCACTAGTGGACAGTGAAGCCCTTGAGGACAGAGACAGGCATGCAGCCATACACATCTGTGCACACCTGCCTCCCCACCTCACTTATCTAGCACTGTTCAGCACACACTAGGACTAAATGTTTGGCAAACTGAACCAAACTACTTATTGTTTCAAGATTCCATTTAAATTATTTTTTCCTTTATACTTTCACTATGTTGTAACACATTAATTCAATTCACAGTCATTTGTTTTGGGGTCTTTTTTTTTTCAGCAGTTTTTCAAATGCTAGCCAATCACACAAGCTTCTTACAGAGTAGCTGGGATATGCTAGCCAAAAAATGTAAATGCAGATCTCTTTTGAGCTGGTAACTCCATCTCTAGAAAAATCATCTTATCATTTCTAGATCTTACCATCTCTAAATAATTACATGTGCACCTACCTGTGGGCAAAAACATACTTGGGAGGTTTTTTGTTTGTTTGCTTGCTTTATTTTTTACATTATTTTATGTCCAAAACGGTAGAGATAAATTGCAAAAATCTAGAAACCATAATTTTCAGATGATTGGTTATATAAATCAAGGAGCATCTTTGAAAGAAGAATTATATATAGATGCTAAAAAATGAGACAGATCTCTTTGTGCTGATATGAAACTGTCTTCCTGATATAATTTTATGTATAAATAAAAGAAGATGCAGAATGATATGCAAAGTATCTTCCCATGTGTGTAAACAGATACTTTTGTTTCTACATAGTAAATTTCTGGAAAGATACAAGAGGAATTTTTAACTATAATTTCCTCTTGGGAGGGATAATTTGGAATTAATTATTGGTGATGAGATGTCACAATATATTTCATGGAATACTTTCTTATGCTCTTTAAAATTTCTGCCATGGCATGTATTATGTCTTCAATCAACGCATTAAAAAATTGGAAATAACCATAATTAAAAACAAAGAGTTTAAAAATATTTAGGCTTATATGCACAGATGTAGGTATAACATTTTGTTGATTAAGCATTTGCAATGTTAAAGAAATCACCAAAATAATCCTTCCCTAATTGTCTTGCTTCTCCCCCTCACCCCCACTTTTATTTTAGGTTCTGGAGTACATGTGCTTGTTTGTGACAAGGACATATTGTATAGAGGTGGGGATTGGGTCTCAAGTGGCCCATTTCCCAGATGTTAACCTTGTACTCAATAGGACAAGGTTTTTTTGTGACAAGCTCTCACTCTGTCATCCAGACTAGAGTGTAGTGGCATAATCATGGCTCACTGTCGCCTTGACCTCCTGGGCTCAGGAGATCTTTCCACCTCAGCCTCCTGAATAGCTGGAATTACAGGGGCACTGTCATGCTTTTTTTTTTTTTTTTTTTTTGTATAGATGAGGGGTTTATATGTTGCCCAAGCTGTCCTCAAATTCCTGGGCTCAAACAATTCTCCCACCTCAGTCTCCCAAAGTGAGTCACTGCACCCAGCCCCAGTAGGTAACTTCTAAACCCTAAATTCCCTCTCTACTTCCCCCCTTATTGGTGTCCCCAGTGGCTATTATTTCCATTTTTTGTGTCCATTCAGCTCCCATACATGAATGAGAACATGCAGTGTTTAGTTTTCTATTTGAGTCAGTTCATTTAGGATGATGATCTCAAGCTCCATTGCTTCTTTAAATAGTATGATGAGAGTACTTCTACTAGCAGAGCCTAATAGGAGAGCCTGTTATAAAATATAGCCTATGAGCCCAGAATTTCAACTAAACTCTTCCAATATCATTTCAATGTACAGTATAATAAATGCAGGAAGAAATCCAGAGCAGCATTGAAGCTGATACAAAGCAGACAGGTGGCACAATGGTCATCCTTCTGCCCTGGCACCTCAGGAAGCCACTGCCAGTGGTTACGGGCTGCCTTCCCTCTGAGACTGGATGCAACTTCAATAAAATGAGAGCCATTTTTTCCACATCAGACCTAAACTGTGTAGCCTCACACCTGCCTTGAATTCCTGGGGAGACAAGGAGGAGAAGCCACTGTGCTGGAGCTAGGGCTCTGTTTGCACAATCCAAACATCTCAAAGGAGAGGAAATGTTTGACTGGGTCCATCGGAGTTAGTGGCTGAAACTTAGGTAAACCACCAGAGTAATCAAGGATGAAAAAAAAAAACTGTTATCTCTTGGGAACACAGAAGTCCATCTGTTTGGCCTATGGACACTGGCAAGTTGCAGGCTGGAGTAAAGGAGTGTTGTGAGGGTAGCATTCTGCACTCCTCCCAGGACATCTTTCCCAAAGAACTGGTGCGATCTTTAAAGGAAAGGTGTGCTGTAATAAAAAACAGGCCAAATCAAAACTGTGTCTCTGGAGGTGTGTGACCTTAGAGAAGTCAAGTCACCTCACGTGGATGCTTTCTCTTTGATAAAGTGCCTGGGTGGGAAGGGATGATTTTTAAAGCCCCTTTCAGTTTGCACATTCAGAGTGTACCCTTTGGAGATAAGCTGAAGAGTAAATAGTTCTTTATTAATAATGCATGGGAAACTTCCCAGTGGAATGCAGTGCTTGGCTATGAAAATTACATCCATCTGCCCTCCTCCAGCTTGCTCCATAGTCAACAGGGTTCATCAGTGGGTCCACTGGATGTGCTCACCAAGCAGTACAAGTCCTTCTGGGTTGGGAGTGGGTTAGAAAGGCTGGCAGTACATCCTGAAATGGACTTTCCACACTGCCCACACCTCAGTTGTGGTGGTGTCTTCTTGTCACCTTGGGAAGGCTCGTAAAGAAGACTCTTTGCTCTCTGGGCTTCCCAGTCTAGTTATTGGGATGAGAAAACAACAGCAACATCAAAGGAATCTCACCTAATCTATGGTAGCAAGAGCCAGAGATAACTTAGGTTTTGGATATACCATCCATCAGCCCCCAGATCCCCAAACAAAGCCAAATAAATATGTACAAAGAGCCAGTCTCATGGATGAGACACCAGGGCAGTTGCAAAGACCCCCATACTCAGAAGAGAAGGTCTGCTCTTGGGGTTTAATACTCTGCAGTTGCCATCTTGAAATTCTTATTAATTTTATTTTGGGATATGTATTCTGTTAATGAGGAATGATAGGATAATGGGTAAATGTCAGGGCCTTGGCACCTAGGTTCAGTGGCAGTTCCCTCTCCCATTGCTTCCTTGGGATTAATTCTTGATCACTCCCAACCCAAGTCCCACCCTGCAACTGCCCTCTCCCCAAGTCCCTCCTTCAGGAAATTAGGTGCCTTTGCCTTGTGATTATCTCCATATTTGAGAGAGCACAATATTAAATAGCAAAAAACAAAAACAAAAAACACCATGACAGATTGTGAGAAACAATATAAAAGAAGAGAATAAACTTTTTTCCCACTTTTTGGATAAGGGCTCTACATTTTTATTTTGTACCAGACCTGGCAAATTATGTAGCTTGTGTATATACAGTAAGCATGAAAGTCCCTAAAGCTCCTCCTTCCACTGGAATGACTAACACTTATATATACACATTCTGCTGTCAACTGCATACCTGATAAGGACAGTATCAAACAGCAGGAACAAATGAGGGAAGAAATAGAAATACCTGGATTGTTGGAGGATGGATTAACCCTCCCAGCTTTGGCTTCACCAAGTCCCCATGCCACCTCAGCTTTCTGTACATGAAGCTAAACTGATCTTTATCAAATCAAAATGTACTCTGCCTTTAAGAATAACAGCTACACGTTAACAAGCTACCCAGAGAGACAGGATATATTCACAAAGAAAATAGTCACACAGAATGACAATTAACAGTGAACACACAAGGCTTGGGAGAGAGGGCTTTCAGGTAAGACTGCCTGGATTCCACTCCTGGCTCATCTTTCACCGGCAGTGTGACTGTGCAAGCTAATCTCTGTTTTGCAGTGTGTTCGTCTTTCAAAATGGGATAATTCGAGTAGCTCCCTTAGTAACCATTGAGAGAATTAAATGCTTAGGATGGTGTCCAGCACATAAAAGTGTTTAATCTACGTTAGATACAAGGGTTAAAGAAGGGAAGTTTTTGAGTGACACAGAATATTCAAAGAAAGATTTACAAGGTGCCAAGACAAAAAAATCCTGTATGGAAAATGCTTACAGCATTACTAAGAAAGCAACTGTGAATTTAATTTTGGCAAAATACCTAGATGAAAATACTCTGTCATTTTTGAAAATAAACACACACACACACGCACACAAAAGGGGGAGCCCTTAGAAATAAGAGACTTGGTTTAACTACATGCTTTGAGTGCTATTTCTGAAATGATTACCATTTGTTTTTCCAATCTCATGGAGTCTTGTTTTGGTATTAAGCAGTTCTAATGAAAGTGTACAAACATCTGTCTTACATTCTGGCTTTTTTCTTAGCACACTGCCACTCATACTCATTGGAGTTACAATTTAGGATGATTCCAAATAAGATAAAAGCCACATCTGCCTACTGAACAATCTTTTAATTTTATTTTTTACTAATAAAACTGTATGTCTCTGTATAGATGCAACAATCTCAGTTGATGTTTGTTAAGAAAACCATATTGGAAAGAATGCAGAAAAAGTGAATCTTTCTGGCTGGGAATGTTTACATGCAGCAGATAGAGATCTTAAAATATCAATTTAGTTAACTGTGTGTTCAGTTACTAGTTGAATATTCTGAACTGACTCCAGCACCAATTTCAAAGCTCATAGAAATATATCAGATGTATTAAGGCTGTTTTCCTTAGTGTTTACTGATGATCAATTGTTTGCTTTGGATTGAATTATTAATGGTCATTTCTAAGATTATGTGCACAGACAGCCCAATAGTCGATGTTGAAAACAAAAGTTGGGAAACCATTCTAATGATGCCAATTTTCCTGACACTCAAGTGATGTTATCTTTTAACAAGACTATAATTTTGCTGTTCTGCAATGTTTTCTCATATGACATCTACTAACATAAGGAGTAAAGGGAGAATGCCCATAAGGTAAGTTGGATCTGTGCTCTCATTTCATTTTGAGTAAATAAAGGGAATCTATGTTTTGTGTTAAGTCATAAGTTACAGATATCGTTAAATGACAGTTCACAAGGTGCCTTAACGTCTCAGAACTTCCATTTTCTCCTGTGTATAAAGAAAGATGTGATCTAGACACTCTATAAAATGCCTTCTTGCTCTAACAGTCTATGATTCTATCATTAATGGATTAAATGATCTTACACAGCCCGATCTCCTGTCAAATCAAGATTGTTACTGAAGTTAAAATGAACTATATCAGGGAAAAGAAATCAATGGTTAACGATGTAACTAAATTAGTGACTTTAACAGGGGTAGTGTCTCTGTGGTGAAGGCAAAAAGAATCAAATAAAAACACAATAGGTATTCAATTTTACTTCAATTGTAAGAGACTAGATAGTAAGAAGAAATTGAATAGGCAGGAACAGAACAGGTAACAGAAGACAATTTTTTTTTTTTTTTTTTTGAGTTGGAGTCTCACTCTGTCGCCCAGACTGGAGTGCAGTGGCCGCTTCCGGCCACCGCAGCCTCGACTTGCTGGGCTCCGGCGATCCTTCCGCCTCAACCTTCCAAGTAGCTGGAACTACAGGCGCGCGCTACCACGCCTGGCTAATTTTTTGATTTATTATAGAGATGAGGTCTCGCTTGCCCAGGCGGGTCTCGAACCCACGGGCTCAGGCAATCCACTCACCTCAGCCTCCCAAAGGTGCGGGATTACAGGCTGAGCCACCAAGCCTGGCAGAAGACAATTTTTTAAAGCCTTTTTTTTTTTTTTTTAAGAGATAGGGTCTCGTTCTGCCACCTAGACTAGAATGCAGTTGCATGATGATAGCTCACTGTAACCTCAACCATCTGGGCTCAAGCAATGCTCTTGCCTCAGCCTCCCAAGTAGTGGGGACTATAGGTGTGTGCCACCATGCCCAGATAATCTTTTAAATTTTTTTGTAGAGATGGTGTCTTACTATGTTGACCAGGCTGGTTTCAAACTCCTGGCCTCAAGAGAGCCTCCCAACTCAACCTCCCAAAGCCCTGAAAAAGCCCTGAAAAAGTCTCTATATGGAGATTTCTAGCTTGTCCCAGATAGGGCAATTTTTAAAATGTCTCTGTGTGTGTTCCAAGCAACAGCCTTCATTTAGATGATTCAACATTATAAGTAATGCATTTCCCAGAACCCATTGAGTACTTTTAAAAGTATGAGTCCAAATTCCAAGTGATTCTCTTGAAAAATACAGAGATTGAAGTGGCTAAGTGATTGTGTGAGATGGAAATGATTTCATAAGATGTAATCACTGTTGGTCTGATAATGATAATTGCCACTTATTGAATGCCTACCATGGATCAGGAACTACACTGGATGACTTATATACATCATCTCATGGAATGCTTACATCACACTGTGAAAACTTAATATTTGAAACAAATGTTCAGAAAGGCAAGCAACTTGCCCAAGATTACAGGGCTAGTAAAAGGGGGAACTCAGACCTAAGTCTTACTAATTCAAAGCCAGTGCTCTTTCCCGTCCTTCATCCTGCTTCTCTCTGCATCTTATTTAAGGTACCAATCTTAAGAGCCACTTATTCTGAAATTGCAAACTTCACAATGCTCTGACTGCACACTGAAATGCTTTGAATGGATGGGAAAGTTTGAAAAAAAGGGGTGAATGTATTCCTTATTTTCAATGACTATTACTTTATGCATTAATTATTTTGTTGTTGTTGCAATTAGTAAGCCTTTATGCTGAAGGGTATTAATTTGTAACTAGTATTACATGTGAGTCCAAAAAATGTATTACTACACACACATATACATACATACAAACACTATATACATACTATGTATACAGTGTGTCTGTTTATGTATGTGTGTGTATATATGAATATACACACACACACGGATAGATATGTATAATTTTTAACTGAGATTTTCTTCCAAGTAGTGGTGAAATGTATTAAAATCAAGTAATATCCTGGTATAAGACATCTAAATGATGCTTTAGAAGAATTATTTTAGCATTGAAATCTGGAAGTGACATGATATAGACCCAGTCCATGGGGGAAACAGGGATTTTATAGAGGAAGGAGATCTTTGAAAGAGGGAAAGAAAGTATCTGCAAGCCAGTCCTTGACTCTGAGGGTCTACGCTGTGCTAATGTTGTTCTAGGTGTTTCCTGAATAGCTACCTCGATTCTCATGGAAACCTTAAGAAACAGGCTGGCTGACTGTAGTTGAATATATATTCTTGTTCCAACCATCACAAATAGCATACACTAGTTTTTACAATGAACTACACAGTATATTTATAAAATAAAAACTGCTCTAAAAATCTATGATTGCACATGGCTTCTTATAGGCAATCAAGAATGAATTAGTAACAGTATGAAGTGATCTTGGCCATGAATGAGTCAATGTTCTATGACATCTACTTCTTGGTTTTAAAAAGAGAAGACTGATTCTAATTTGTTTCTCCTCTTCTCAGCAACCTTAAAAATGAGGAGTAAGTCTGGATTCTCATAATGTACCATTGACACAAATTCATTGTTCAGAGTTAGATGCTTTCTTTATTCAGACAAGAAATCTAAATAAAAGAGGTCAAAGTGACTAAGACCTGCCACAAAAAAACCTGCATATCCTGTCAGGGTAAGTGGGAGCTTCAGGCTGACAGAGAGTAAAATCTTCTTTTTCTAATTGGCCGGGTTCTCTGTTGTAGTTCATTGCAGTGCAAACTTTCTATGCAAATCAGCTCTTCCCCTCCCCTAACAGAAATTGAAATGGCGACTTTGCCTAAGGAAGAAATTCAGTCTATCACTTCACTACTCATAGGAAAGGAGATGGAAAATGTGATGAATACCTTTCAAGGGGATGCTACCTTAATAGTCTAAGCAAGGCTAGGAGTAAGTTAAGATGAAGGAAGCATCATTTCATACTCTTGCGCTGTCCTGAGAATGAGTGCCTCCTGAAATGTGTACCCTAGGCCCTTCACACACCTTTCCTTAGTCCGAGTCCTAGATTGAGAAGATGGGGATTATGTCTGAGCATTCCATTTCCTTATGAAACTATCAAATTTCCTGCTACTTTTGACCTCAATGGCCATGGACTTGGAAGTCTCTGATTCTTGAAAACTTTTGAACATCATGGCTTGTCTCTTTTTCACCTCAAAAACTTTCACATCTCCCTGGTGCCTGGAAAATTAAACCCAGATCCTCAGCCCTCACTAAGACATAAGATATCCAAATGTCCTATGGTGAGATCATTTTCTGCTTTAAAATTCTATAACACTGCTTCACCCAATCTTCCTCTATCTGAAAAATTCTTCATGCTTGATTTTGGAAGTTAGTCCACCTAAACATTTTATTCACACTTATGCATTGAGACCAGATGATAAAATACATAAGCAGAGAGGCAGAAAAAGAGTGGGAAGAAGGAATGCTGGAAGCTTGGGTTGGTGGAGGGAGAAGAAGAAAGCTTCTGATAGATTGTTCTTCTCTTTCTCTAGTTCATTCTCTCTCAAAAGCAATCATGGTACTATCTCAACTGTTTTCCAGTATAAAAGGCAGTCTTAAATATCAATACCTAAATTTCACTCTCCATCTTTATCTCATAGCCTATTGTTATTCTTGCATCCCATCTATGCCACGGAATAGCCTTTACTCATGCTGCTTTTGGTCTTGTGTCCAACTTGTGATTTTCTGTTAAAAATTTTCTTCTCTTTACTGCTTATACTGCCCACTGCTTATACAGTATATTTCAAAGCTTGAGTCAAATCCCATTTTCTGGAAAAGGTCTTTTCTGATCCCACCAATAAAAATTAACTTTTTTCCTCTTGTTCTGTCACTGCCTTTTGCCATAACATTGAAAAAGCACAGATCTTAGTGTGCCTTTTATTTTAAAAAGTTATTTCCATTTATATCTGTTCTATGACTTTGGACTCCTGGAGGGAAGAGTCCATTTTATTTGTCTTGGTATCCTTGTAGATCCCAGCAGTAAAATTGTACTTGGTGGGCTCTTAATATATTTGCACCTCACTGCATGACTGGGTACATTCTTTATTCATGTAAAGTATACTTGGATTAATAAGCTTTTGGAGAGAGTGAATAAGTACAAGCGCATTTCCTTCTTTCAATCAGCAAAGTAGATTTTAAATGTAGGCTATTGCACATTTAGGCCAATTCTACTGGGTATAAAGACTAAGAAAACACTTATAACTAA
This sequence comes from Tarsius wallacei, assembly GCA_963574415.1. Taxonomy (NCBI): domain Eukaryota; kingdom Metazoa; phylum Chordata; class Mammalia; order Primates; family Tarsiidae; genus Tarsius; species Tarsius wallacei. The sequence goes on from CAUYQG010107451.1 coordinate 9,876, forward strand.
TAAAGGACTTCAGCATGAGTACATGGTATAATTGTATTTTGAAAATTACAATACATATGCGTACAAAGCAAATAAGTGTTAAAAGCTCAAATATTTGAAAAGCTCAAAAAATGTGGACATGATGTTCTTTGCATTCAAATGTTGATAGGAAGAACTTGCATCTCTGGGCAGTCCATCGGCCTTAACCCTTACATTGTTATTTATTCTTTAATCAAGTGTTTACTGTGTGTGCTTGACATTGAGCTAGGTGCTAGAAATACAAACAAGACAATAAACTCTGTTCTTTAATGAGCTCTTGTCAATAATGAACTACAGTAATACATGTCAGGTTACAGTGATTCCATAGCCAACTATGGGAGACAAGACACTTGAAACGAGCACTGGGAGAGAGAAGTATTCATAAACCGTAATTATATAGATGACAGAACACCTGATTTACCAGAAAAGAGAAAATGGATTTTAGGCTGGAAGCTGCTCAGATCGATTTTGAAAGTTGAGTGGAACTTTTCTAGATAGCAAGGGTGAAACTGCATTCTATGAAGTGGGAACAGCATAAAGAAATATACAAAATCCTAAATCAGCTTGATGTGTCCTCATGTCTAGTATATCATGTTTTTAAAGATTGACATAAAACAATTTTAGGAACCAACATAATCTGTAGGTAAAATCCAATGATAGTTTATTACACAAACTAAACTACTTGGCTACCAAAATGTTTCCAAATCTATCAGTACTGATTCTCTCAGGCTCTAAACTCAAGCCAAGTAACATGACTTAATTTTCGAAAGTCCAGAATTATCTGGGCTCACCAAGAAGCTGACTGACATTTCTAGGTACAAGCACAGAATTTCAAAAGCATAATAAGTTTCTTCGGAGAGTGAGAGAAGATGGCGGCAGGACAGCCTGGTCTGTGAGACGCTCCGCAAGGAAGAACACAGAGAGCCTCTAGCTGTCTCTCCAGGGGCTGCGGATCCCATCGTTGGCAGCCCACTGTTCACGCGGAACTCGGTGGTCAC
>CAUYQG010107454.1:0-11806 GCA_963574415.1 Tarsius wallacei
TTTCTTCATATTTGACGGTTCCTCTTGGGAAGAATGTGTCTGTGACCCTAGATAAATGCCTTAGTCTTCCTGAGCCTCAGATTTCCTTTGTAAGTTGCATCTGTCAGGCAACACTTACTTTGTTCATTAGAATATATCATTACTCGCCGGGCTTGGTGGCTCAGCCTGTAATCCTGTGCCTTGGGAGGCTGAGGTGAGTGGATTGCCTGAGCCCGCGGGTTCGAGACCCACCTGGGCAACTTGGCGAGACCTCATCTCTACAATAAATCAAAAAACTAGCCGGGCGTGGTAGCGCTCGCCTGTAGTTCCAGCTACTTGGAAGGTTGAGGCAGAAGGATCACCATAGCCCAGCAGGTCGAGGCTGCAGTGGCCGGGAGCGGCCACTGCATTCCAGTCTGGGCGACAGAGTGAGACTCCAACTCAAAAAAAAAAAAAAAAAAGAATATATCATAGCTCATCAGAACCTCCTTCCAGGGTGAAAGAATCAAGGTGGATCACAAGGGAAAATAATGAAATAAAAGCAAGTTTGTGGTAGTGACTGGAGTCTTCTGATCTTACCCAAGCCCATTAGGTGACAGAAGAAGAAACTTTGGCAGACAGATAAAAATCCCTTTGCACCAGAACTCTCTTGAACAGCTTTGATTCCCGCCCCCCCCCCCCGCCCAAAGTCGTCAATTGATTATCTTTTTCTCTGATATTCTGGGTCTTTAGATGTTTTCAAGTTTTCCCAAGCTCTTGGATAATTTCCTCATATCCCTTTTTCACACAAAGCCTACTTGACCTCCGCTGCCCAGTGTCCAGCTCGTTTACAAGGGCTCACATCCTTGCTGTCTATCTGTGTCTGTTGCCAGTCCAGAAATATGTCCTGGGCCATCCTGCATGTCAGGCACTAACTTGCCTAACCTTCCGGGATATAGTACGAATCAGAGGGTCACAGGCCTGACTCCCAGGGACTTCCCTTCTCAGTGTGGAACCAGCATGGCACATGGTAGAAAGAGCAAGAAGACTATTTTGTGGCAGGAGTGAGAGAGAGCACGGCTAGAGTTGAGGGCAGAGAGGAGGGCCAGACTGGGTGGGGCTTCTAGGTCACGATGAGGAGTTTGGATGTTATTCTGGGTGATGGGAGCCACAGGGGATTTTAGGTGGGCAGTGACTGGATTGGACGGTCACCTGGGCTGCTGTGCAGAGCATGGATTGTGGCGCCAGGAGGTGGAGGCAGGTAAGCCATTCAGTGCTGTGTCAGTGGTGCAGGCGGCTTGAATACAGAGTCTAAGGAAGAGAGAAGACACATGCATGAAGCCGTGAGTGATGTTCATGTCATTTGACCCGGTCGCTCAGCTTGGTCCCTTCCTTCCGGGTATTTGATATGCTGACCACTCCTTCTAGAAACAGTCTTTTCTCTCCCTTCCTTCCTTCCTCCCTTCCTTTCTCTGTCGCCCAGGCTGGAGTGCAGTGGCACACTCTCGGCCACCCCAGTGTTGACCTGCTGGACTTGGTCGATCCTTCTGCCTCAGCCTTCCAAGCATCTGGAACTACAGGTGTGCGCTACCATGCCCAGCTAATTTTTGATTTATTGTAGAGAAGAGGACTCGCCAAGTTGCCCGGGCTGGTCTCAAACCCACGGGCTTAGGTAATCCATTAACCTCGGCCTCCCAAAGTGCTGGGATGACAGGCTGAGCCACCGAGCCTGGCCTTCTCTCAGTTTCTAACTCTGTTGCTAGAGACACGATCTCGGGCAAGTGAAGCTGCCTGTGCCTCAGTTTCCCCACTTGTAGGACGGAGATAGCATTGGATCCTCTGTAGATTGTTGCCATCTTTACCCGGGAGCACACCCTGACTCGGCTGGCAGGTGTCTCCCACAGAGTCGACGCTCAGTAAACGTTAGCATCATCGTCTGTGCTGCAGCCGTCCTGGGCTGTGCTCTCCCAGGCCTTCCTGCCGTGGCTGCCCCTCCTCTTGGTCTTCCCTGGCGCTTCCCCCTTGTCCAGCTGGCCTCTGCAGTGGAAGGGTCTGGTGTTTTGTGTCATCTAACATTCCTTCTGGGCCGCGTGTTTACTCTACGGCTGTCCTGTCTATGCTGCCACTCTCCCGGACACACCTACGGTCTGGCTCTCCTTCCCGGCTGTGGCCCTGCTCCCTTGCCTCAGATGGCCAGGGCCTCCTGACCATTGGACTCACCTGGTACTGGCGTGGCTTCCTCAGGTTTTGTCAGTGGCCTCTCAGCTGGCCTCATGGCCTCGACTCAGGCTCCTGCCTGTGCCCGCCTTCCAGTCTGGACGTCTTTGCCACATGCAGAGCTGATCACGTCTCTCCCTTTCCTCTACTCTCCCCTCCCCCCCGACCACGACTTTTCTTTTTTTAGGATGAATTTGAAGTACTAGCAGTGGCCTCCAAGATCTGCCTCTCAGACTCCTCCCCCGCCCTCCGCTCACTCGGACACTGCCGGCCACACGCTCTTACTTTTTTGTTCCCAGCGAGCTCCCCTCTCTCCCAGTCAGAGCTGCTGCCTGGCCTCTCCTTGTCTGGAAGACTTCTGTCCTCATCCTCAGTCTGGGCAACAGCCTTAGCCTTTACTTATTTTTAGTTTTTGGCATTGAGGTCACTGTAGTCTTGACCTCCTGGGCTCAGGCAATCCTTCTGCCTCAGCCTCCCAAAGAGCTGGGACTATAGACACATGCCACCACACTTGGCTCATGTTGTAATTTTTGGTTTGTTTTTTGTAGAGACGAGGTCTCACTATTTTCCCAGGCTGGGCTCAAACAATTCTCCCACCTTAGCCTCCCAAAGTGTAGGATTACAGGCATGAGCCACTGTTCATGGTCTTATTTTTTTAAGAGATAAGATCGTGCTCTGTAACCCAGGCTGGAGTGCAGTGGCACAAAGATCCTCCTGCCTCAACCTCCCAGGTAGCTGGGACTTCAGGCACATGCTACCGTGTTCAGCTAATTTTTAAAATTTTTTGTTGTTGTAGAGGGGAGGTCTCACCATGTTGCCCAAACTGGTCTTGACCTCCTGAAATCAAGCAATCCTCCTACCTTGGCCTCCCAAAGTACTGGGATTGCAGGTGTGAGCCAGCATACCTGGCCAGCCTTTATTCTTGGCTTAAAATGTGGCTTCCTCGTGATCCTCATGCCTGGAATCCTTTGTTCTCTCTGCCTTTCCATGGTCCCTAATGCATGTGCTGGTAATGTCTTCCATTGTCACTCACACGGAAGCCCCCTGGTGGTCGTATCTCTCACTCTGTCCCCAGCAGCTGCTTGTTCCTTAGTGTAAGGAATGGACAGGAGGGCCCGGCGTGGGGATTAAGTGGTGTGCGCTTGTCTTCATCTTTCAGAGCGACTGAAGAAAGAACAGAAAAGTTCAGGTCACTGTTGGCATCCTTTCTGAGCTCTGGTGGCCTCCAGGCCAGGAGGAGGAAGCAGCCTCAGAGCTGAGAGACCCGTCTTGGACTGCAGCTTCTTTTCTCTGAGTGGAGTGCTGCCTAGAAGGTCCAGGCAGCGTCCCCAGCACTTCCCAGGTTTGGCCATCTTTTGCAAAAGTCGGCTTGGGCCAGGTGTGCTGGCTCATGCCTGTAAATCCAGTGCTCTGGGAGGCTGAGGCAGGAGGATGCTTTAGCCAGGAAGTTCAGGGCTGTGGTGAGCCATGGTCGTGCCATTGTACTGTAGCCTGGGCGACAGAGCAAAGCTCTGTCGAGAGAAAGAAAGAGAGAGAGAGAAAGAGAAAGACATACAAGGGCAGTGGGGGGGGGGGGATCAGCATGGCCGTGCTTTCTAAATCCTTTGCACAAGCACAGCCCCAGAGCTCCTGCCAAGGTCAGAGGAGCTTGCCACGGTCACCTGTTGGGCCCAGATCCACCTGGCGCTGATTGCCAAGCTTTTCCTACCCGGTGGCCCACCTGCTCCCGGCCTTTCCTCCTTCTGCATAGGACCCCAGTGGGAGTCTGCAGGGTGGTCCTTTCCTGAGGTGCAGGAGCCGTGTCTGCATGTGGAGTTACGAGTTGGCCTGGCCTGCATGCGTGTTCTCTGACTTCTGGCTAGCAGCAGTTGTCAAAGCATGCTTGTGGTTTCTTTGTCTCAAGGGCTGATGTAGGCTTCCCCATTTTTATATTTCACTTGCCGCTTGTATGGACCTGGTGGGACTGTGATTGAGGGGGAGCGTGAGTCATCTCCCCGACAGGCATGACTTGCACAGCCGCCTCCGAGCTTGTGTGTGTGTGCAGGTGGGCAATCTGTTCTCTTGCCTTCAAAAATCCCTCCATGCTATTTCTTTATTTTGTAACTTTATATGTGAGTCATTATTATGATTATTATCCCCCATTATTATTATTATTATTATTATTATTATTATTATTTTTTAGTTGAAGTCTTACTATGTCGATGGCTGGAATGCAGTGGCATGCTCACAGCCACCACAGCCCCGACATGTTGGGCTCAGGCGATCCTTCCACCTCAGCTTTCCAAGTAGCTGGAACTATAAGCATGTGCCACCAGGCCCGGCTAATTTTTTGATCTATTGTATAGACGAGGTCTCATCAAGTTGCCCAGGTTGGTCTTGAACCCATGGTCTCAGGCAATCCTCGTGCCTCTGCCTCCCAGAGTGCTGGGATGACAGGTGTGAACCACTGTGCCCTGCTGGGAGTCATTTTTAATAGGCTTAAATCAGTTTTTTGTATTGTTATGGACATAGTTGATGACACTCTTTGTGCTGTAGTTTTATGCCCTTTCTGTGACTCTCCCCTTGGCTTTCAGTCTTTTGCCATATGGTTTCTATATTTCATTTGGTTTTATCTTTCATGGGGATGATTTTAGGTTCTATGACTCTGTGTTTAAAAACATTAGACACATCATTGAGCTGGGTGTAGTGGCTCATGCCTGTCATCCTAGTACTCTGGGAGACAGGCGAGAGGATTGCCTGAAACTGCGGGTTCGAGACCAGCCTGGGCAACTTTGCGAGACCGTCTCTACAACAAACCAAAAAAATTAGCCAGGTGTGGTGGCGCGTGCCTGTAGTTCCAGCTACTTGGAAGGCTGAAGTAGAAGGATCACCTGAGCCTAGCAGATCGAGGCTGCGGTGGCTGTGAGTGTGCCACTGTTCTCCAGCCTGGGCGACAGAGTAAGACTCCAAATCAAAAAAAAAAAAAAAAAGCTGCATTAAACAAGGGTGAAAAAAAATTCCTGGTAATTAGATATGAAAACCTAACTTAACAGATCACAACATCCCATAAAAATTCTGGCTATTCATGATTTCAGTGTAATATGAAACACAGGTTCTGAAATTTAAATCTGAGTTTCCCTTATGAATTTTAATTCATGACTTTAACCAACAGAAGAAAATAAAAATAAAAATCTCAACAATTTAGGAGTTTATCCTTCCAGTTACCAAGCAGATAAAATAACCAAAATATAGCCAGGTGCGGTGGCTCATGCACTTTGGGAGGCTGAGGTGAGAGGATTGCCTGAGCCCAGGGTTTGAGACCAGCCTAGGCAATTTGGTGAGAACTCATCTCTAAAAAAAATAAAAAATAAAAATAAAATAAATAAAACAATCAGGATGTGATAAGTTTTATTCATTACCTTAAATATGGAAAATTACAATAAAGACTTGATTAAAATGACAAGATTTCATGGCAAAAGAGAAACTAGTGTACTAAAACAATCTTCCATACTTTACACGAAGTAGCTTAATGAAAAAGTAAATCCACCAGGCTCAGTGGCTCAGCCTGTAATCCCATCACTTTGGGAGGGTGAGACGAGTGGACTGCCTAAGTCTCCACGGGCTCGAGACCAACCCAGGCAACTTGGCGAGACCTTATCTCTACATTAAAATAAAATTTAAAAAATTTGCTGGGGGTGGTAGCCCGCGCCTATAGCTCCGGCTACCTGGAAGGCTGAGGCAGAAGTATTGCTGGAGCCCAGCCTGGGCGACAGAGTGAGACTCCAACTCAAAAAATTAAAAAAAAATCCAGACTCCACACATAATCAAAGTCAGCAAAAGTTATCATAGAGCTGAAAGGCTATATACAACTAGGTGCTGCCAGCAGTGCTGCTTCCTAGATATACTACTAGGACTCCTACCCGCCCTGTCGTGGCTCTTGTCGAAGTTTATGTGGCAGGTAGAAATGCAGGAGACCCTACTGGGATCTGGAATGGTTTATACAATCCTGGAAAATCTACATCATGTTTGTGGTCCCAAACTGAACCATCTTTCCAAAAGTTCTCTAAAACGGAGGTAATCTAGATTAAGACTGCCTGGTATAATAAAATGTCAGGCAACGAGCTACTGCATACATGCCTCTTATCCAAATTTCAAAAGGATCCACTGAATCCTTTCCTGGACACTAAATCTCCTTTGGAGAGCTCACCTGCTTTCTCATTTTGTCATCTTCCTATTATACAAGTATTTTACATCTTATTTAATTAATTCCAGACTTTACTCACAATACTTCAGCCTAACATATCTACTGATATACCTCACTTCCACAAATTTGAACTCTTCAACAATTCTTCAATGCCTTAGCCACCAAAATCTGCTTTTGAGTTTCAATGACTAAAAATCATCATCTAGATACGTTCAAACATGCTTCTCAGGGAGATCCACTCTCCTCAGTTTTGGGGATTACAATCTTACACATATAGCTAAGTTGTGTCACATTTTTCCTTTCATACCTACTCCTTCTTTTCAGACACCCCTGTATTTTCGCCATACAGTCCAGGCAATTTTTGTCTGAAATACATCTTTACTGTTGCTCCTCTTCCCAAAAGTCATTTTCCACTGTAATGATCCCTAAATAGTGACAGGGGGTCATACTATGTGCAGTTTGGTGACTGTCATATCTACCTTCAAATCCCTAAAATGACTTCCCATTCCTCATTTCAACTTCGACTTTCAATGATGGATTTCATGCATATCATGGTTTAGCAGCGTAACTAAGAATGAATAGTTCCCAAGAAAAAACATATATTTTGGGTACTGGAAGGGTCTCCTCTATCTCACTATTTCCTGAGTTTCTCAATTCTTCTTTCTGGAGCCTTTGAATTCCTATCTATTGGTTTTGAAATTTTAGTGTAAAATCTTAATAGTTGCTGTTTCCGGTTTATTTCATTAAATTTCTAGATCCTTCATAAAGCTCAATCCAAACTAAATTATTTATTTAATTTCTCACAATTGCTCCTTATCGGACCATGTCTTCATCACCCATTTACAACATATACTATTCCCAGACAACTTATTTTTCTTCACTTCAAGCTCTAGTCAATATATTGTTCAAAGTCAACGTCAAATAAATCTTTTCAAACAAACCATTCCAAGTTTTCCCTATTACAGTTTAAAAAGCAAGCATTCCCTAATTCAAAGTGCACATCATAATGTTTAATTTATTCAAGAGCAGAACTGTTTTTCTCCCTTCTCCAACACTTCATTTAGCACAGCAGTGGGCATCTTGTTGGTGGGTTACCAATATATTTGGTTCATTAGCCAGTTTCTCTGTTAACATCCGCATCATTCCCTACATACTACCACCTGAGTAACCTTAGAAAACAGAGCTTACCAACTATACTTTATGTTATCAAACACTAACAAGCTGTTTCCTAATGATCATGAAATCCCTTTGATTATAGCTACCACTTACTGTTATAAGCCAAATGCTTTATATTTATTATCTTTATTTTCCTTTTCCAAATGAATGAGCAAACAGGTTCAGCAAAGTTAAGCAATTTGTCTGTAGCCAGTAAGTGGTGGACCCAAGCCTGTTTGACTTCAAAACCCATACTTTTCCACAAAACTTATTCTGTCAACTTAGTTGGGCTCTGAAAAAAAACTAGGGTTTTGATTCTTTCATATATATCGCAATATCAACTCTTTCACTTTACCTAGTCTATTCCTTAAGAACTGAAAGTTTTATTGTACAAAAGGGAGTAGTTTTCTAAGCCTTTTACTCTAAAAGAAATCAGAATTCGAAGTAAACACTGACACTGTCCTCAGAAAGGCGAGTCTTCCTAATAACTACTTTTTTTTTTTTTGAGTTGGAGTCTCACTCTGTCACCCAGACGGGAGTGCAGCGGCTGCTCCCAGCCACTGCAGCCTCGACCTGCTGGGCTCCGGCAATCCTTCCATCTCAGCCTTCCAAGTAGCTGGAACTACAGGCGTGCGCTACCACATCCGGCTAATTTTTTTTGATTTATTGTAGAGATGAGGTCTCACCAAGTTGCCCAGGCGGGTCTGGAACCCGCGGGCTCAGGCAATCCACTCACCTCAGCCTCCCAAAGCGCGGGATTACAGGCTGAGCCACGGAGTCCGGCTCTAATAACTACTTTGAAATGGTTTTTTAACCCCAGGCAATTTAAGAATATTAGCTACCAATTTTCCTCAAATGTGGAACTTAGGTAACTTTCAAAATATCTCGTCAGTTAACAGTATTACACTGGGGGATAAACTAGCTATATCAGACCTGTTGTAAAGTAGAATAATTTTTTTTAAAGTCGAGGTTTCCTCTAATACACAAGTTTAGTGTCATTTTAATGTTTCCCCTAGTCTTTTGAATTTTATATCCACGCTTTCCAAGCCCTACCTAACATTTCCTGGTTCCCAGTTTTCCCTGTTGAATATTTTCTCCAGGGCGGATTCATCTGTTTTCCCTGAAACTTGTAGCTCCTGCTGGCCCTGTTTTACCAAAGTAGATTAGAAATGCAAGTAACAGACCATGCTCGGGGAGGCAGTAAGTTAGTGATCCTGAAATGTGTCTCCGTAAAATCTTAATAGTTTTAACAGCCAGAGTGACCACTATCCTCTGACAAATTCTACAACGGCAAAGCAATTTTGTGGCTGATTGGAGAACGGAAACCACAGCATGGAAACTCTGCACGGAGTCTTACAGATAACAAGTTAAGACTTTAATTTACCCTTGCAGAGGGAACGGTGAAGGCTTTCAGCAAGACGATACTTTCGAAACTGTCACTAGACTCAAACTGGAGTCTCCCGCCCAAAAGTGTGTGACACATGGCATGTCTAAAAAGGGCCTCCCTCCAAGCTCCTGTCCCCGGGAAAGACGCGTTGTGACCACCTGATCCATTAGACTGGGGAAGAGGTGAAAAGGGAGCAGGAAATCCTGTTTATTTCCAGTAGCCCTAAGAGCGGGAAAGGCCGGTCTCTACTCAGAGACGAATCAGGCCCCAGGCCAGGGCCAGGACCTAGGACGGGAAAACACAGGCCTCCTGGGCGCCCTGGCGCTGTGCCCTCCCACCCGGAGCCCCAATCCCACTCGGGTTTTCCGTCTCCCCGTCCCACTCAGATCCTCACCATCGCTCCCATTATCCCTCCACCACCCCCACCCGCGCAGGCGCAGTGGGAACCGGGGCCTACCCGCGCCCCCGAGGCGCCGCCACTATGGCGGAGCCGGACCAGGCCGGTGGCTGCTCTGCGCGAAGCAGGCGTCCCTCTCCCGTCCCCGAGGCCTCCCCGCCACGGGCGGGGCCCTGTCCCCACCCGGCCGGCCCCTCCTCACCCGTTCTTCAGATCCACCTCCAGGATCTTTCCGTAGCCCTTAAAGAAGCGCTCCACATCGCGCTCCCGGGCCTGGTAGCTCAGGCGGCCGATGTACACCCGCGGCATCCCGGCGACGGCGGTGGTGGCTGGCCCCGGCCCCAGCCCCCGTCAGGCGGCGGCGGGCAAAGCGAGAGCGCGGTAGCGGCGGCGGCAACGGGCGGGCGGAGGGACGGACGCAGCCGAACCCCGGCGACGTACGCGAGCACGCAGCTCGCGAGCGCGCGCCTCCGCTTCCCCCGCCCTCCCCCTAGGCGGAGGGTAACGGGAGCGAGCGCGCGTTCGCTTCCCGCCCAGCCAGGACTTGAGGGGCGGAGCTTGCTCGGGGGCGCGCCGGCGTGGGGCGGGGACGGGTGATCGACAGGCGTTGTTGCGGCATGTCCTCTCGCGAGCTCGCCGAGGCGTGCGTCTGCGCGGCCTTCCGCAGCCCGCTGGATTCGCCCCTCCCCCCGGAAGTGTCCATTTCCCCCCGGAAGTGTCCTCTCCCCCCGGAAACTAGAGAGCTCTCTTGCTTTTGTCCTTTGAACCGGGTGTGGTTTCGACTTTTCAGCAGGAGTTTTGGAATTAAATCTGGCTTTCAAACGTTTATGCATCCGTAACTTTGGGCTCGTTGCGCGATATCTCTGACTTCTGTATCTTTTCTGTAAAAGGGGAATAGTAGGCCGGGCGCGATGGCTCTCACCCATATAATGCCAGCGCTTTAGGAGGCCGAGGCAGAAGGATCGCTTGAGCGTAGAAGTTCGAGACCAGTCTGGGCAACAACAGTAAGACCCCCCCCCCGCCCCCGTCTCTACAAGAAAATAAAAAAATTAGCCAAGTGTAGCGGCACGCGCCTGTAGTCCCACCTACTCAGGAGGCTGAGGTGGGAGGATCTCCGGGGAGCTAGCTGTAGGCTGCACTCAGCTGGATGACTGAGCGAGATCCTGTCCCCTTCCCCCCAAAAAGGAAGGATAGTAATTCCTACCTTCCAGAGTTGTCTTGAGAATTGTATGAGAATAAGTACATAAAGCACTTAGTGATGTTTTAAGTGCCCAATGAAAGATACCAATATTATTTCAAATATAGGGCACTTTGCGTAAGCTGAAGCTTCGGAGCTAGACTGGGAGTGACACTGAGTAAATTACTTGATCAATCTAACCTGTAAAATCAGAATTTATACCCATCTCAATGGACTACCAGGGTAACCAAATGGGGTGGTGTATGTGGACGTGCTTGAAAAAATGTTCGGAACGTGGTAGGAGCTCAATAAATACTGGTTCCCTTCTCACTAACTCAGTTACTTATAATGACAAACGGGTTTTGTTTCTTTACTTGCTTTTATTTTTTAAGTTATAGTTTGAAAGGATAATTCAATAACCAAATAACAAATGGTGAAAAAAATCTTTCTCTGTCTTCCAGCCACTTAGTTTCCCTCCCCAGAGGCAGTTTCTTTCGTGTCCTTCTGTAGCAGAATTTCAACCTTAAAATATATTCTAAGCCGGGCTTGGTGGCTCATGCCTATAATCCCAGCACTTTTGGAGGCCGAGGTGAGAGGATTGCCTGAGCCCGAGGATTCGAGACCAGCCTGGACAATTTGGTGATACCTCATCTCCACAATAAGTCAAAAAATTAGCTGGGCGTGGTGGCGTGTGCCTGTAGTTCCAGCGACTTGGAAGGCTGAAGAGGAAGGATTGCTTAAGCCCAGGAGATGCAGGCTGCAGTGGCCGTGAGTGTGCCACTGCTCTCCAGCCTGAGTGACAGAGTGAGACTCTGACTCAAAAAAAAAAAAAAAAAAAATCTAGGCCAGGCATGGTGGCTGAAGCCTGGAATCCCAGCACTTTGGAAGGCCGAGATGAGAGGATTGCCTGAGACCAAGGGTTCGAGACCAGCCTGGGCAACTTGGAGAGACCTTGTCTGTACAATAAATCAAGAAATTAACCGGGCGTGGTGGCACACACCTGTGGTTCCAGCTACTTGGAAGGCTGAGGTGGAATGATCACCTGAGCCCAGCAGGTCAAGGTTGTGGCTGTGACAGCAGCATGCCACTGCACTCCAGCCTGGGCAACAGAGTGAGACCCCCAACTCAGAAAAAATAATAATAATACACACATACACACTCCCGCATGTTTCCCATACCAACTTTCCCTTTAAAGCCCTCTCTGAGCTGGGCTCGGCGATCCTTCCACCTCAGCCTTCCAAGTAGCTGGAACTACAGGCACGCGCCACCATGCCCAGCTAGTTTTTGTTTATTGTAGAGATGAGGGCTCGCCAAGTTGCCCGGGAGGGTCTC
>CAUYQG010107455.1:0-16503 GCA_963574415.1 Tarsius wallacei
CCTGTAGTTCCAGCTACTTGGAAGGCTGAGGCGGAAGGATCGCCGGAGCCCAGCAGGTCGAGGCTGCGGTGGCCGGGAGCGGCCACTGCACTCCAGTCTGGGCGAAAGAGTGAGACTCCAACTCAAAAAAAAAAAAAAAGAAGGTAGAGACAACTGAGATCAGAGCCCAGTGCCAGAGGTACAATAGAATTTCCAGGAAAGCTGCAGTTGTATTTTCTCTGGGGGTTGGTGCAGGGGAGGGGTACTACCAAGGCAGGGGTTATCTGAGGCCTCAGGCTAGCTACCCTGTGCCCTCTACCCTAGAGGAAGAGGCCTCACTCTGGCATCAGAAGTCATTTGTAGTCTGCCACTGAATCCCAACTTCCTCTACCAGAAGCATGTTTCTCATTGCTGGCATCAGAGATTGAGTGCTTACTTCTTGTTATAGAGGCTGATGTCCCTCCTGCGACACCCAAAGAGTACTGGGCCCAAGTGTCATGATGATCTCTGGGACTAACCCACATTCTCTGATGCAGCAGGGAAGATGGCACTCTTGTTACTGTCTCCTGGACCCCTTGGGAGACATTTGGGACTAACTTGATCCAAACTTGTATGATGGAACACATCTGAGTCCCAAGGCCTGGGTCAGCATAGCTATGCTCCGCGAATTCATACCAACACTAACTGGTCATGTTTCTCAGCCTGGGGAACCCCAGCTGTGAAGGAACAGTCTTAGGACAACCCCAGGTTCCTCACAAGTGTTTTCTATGATCTTGAAGGAAGGACCTTGCAGGACCAAGGGGAGATCAGTAGGCTTATCTGGCTCCTCCCTCCAACAGCTGGCCAGTCATGGAGCATACAGTCAATGAAATTCAAATTAGTCTTAAAAAATAATTTGTCATCTACTAAGTGTTGATGTTTCAAGTGTAAAATGAGAAAGTAGGTTTAGTATGTTCAAGATTTATCAGTAAGTGAGAAAAGCAAAGTGCAAATATGTATACAGGGTATGACTGTTTTTACTAAAAGGAACAACTGGTATAGGAAACAAGTTTAAACACATATACATACATACCTTCCAGCACATTTATGTGAATGCAGAATTCTAAAAGAATAATTCCACATTATACATCTCAGCTTCTGTGTTTATTTTCAGAATTCTGGTTACTTTAGGCTGAGCGCAGTGGCTCACACCTGCAATCCTGGCATTTTGGGAGGCTAAGGTGAGAGGATTGCTTGAGCCTAGGAGTTGGAGACCAATCTGGACTACATAGTGAGACCTCATCTCTACAAAAAACAAAAAAATTAGCTATGTGTGGTGGCACATGCCTATGGGCCCAGCTACTCATGAGGCTGAGGCAGAAGCATTGCCTGAGCCCAGGAAGTCAAGGCTGCAGTGAGCTGTGATTGTGCCACTGCACATCAGCCTGGTTGAAAGGGTGAGACACCAACTCCAAAAAAAAAAAAAAAAATCCTCGTTATTCTGTCTACTTTAATTCCATGCTGATATTGTTCAATGTTGTCAAGAATGAAGAAGACTCACATTTTTTTTAGACAAATATTCAGAATGACCATTGTAGTCATGTGCTCAGGTTAGCTCTATCTCTTCTCAAGTATCAATACTAAAACTTCTCAGATGTCTTAACTTATTTTTTTCACAGTCCACTGATGTTCCTCAGAGATATTTCTACCACTATCTTTAAATTACTACATTGTCGCCGGGCTTGGTGGCTCAGCCTGTAATCTGGCGCCTTTGGGAGGCTGAGGTGAGTGGATTGCCTGAGCCCGCGGGTTCGAGACCCGCCTAGGCAACTTGGCGAGACCTCATCTCTATAAATCAAAAACTAGCCAGGCGTGGTAGCGCGCCTGTAGTTCCAGCTACTTGGAAGGCTGAGGCGGAAGGATCGCCAGAGCCCAGCAGGTCGAGGTTGTGGTGGCCGGGAGCGGCCACTGCACTCCAGTCTGGGTGACTGAGTGAGACTCCAACTAAAAAAAAAAAAAAAAAAAAAATTACTACATTGTCATTGCCAATAGCTTTCTGTAATTTGCATTTTCCAACTTTTTTTTCCTGCAACAAACCCAATTTCCCTCGGTGTTCAGTCCCAGCAACAGAAGAGAAATGATCATCACTTTCCAGCAAAGAGCTGAAATTGTGGATTTGAGACACTTGAACTATCTCAGTGTTGAAGCACCATGTGCATACATGATTCACGTTTGGACACTGCAGCTATCGCCCTGTACCATAATAGCACTTATTTTGTTGTTTTCTTTTTGACATTAATATCAGATTCCTCAAATAATCTGCAAGCAAAAGATACGAAATAGATAAAAACGTTGTTAGTGAACTTAACGCAATAATTAACTATATAAGTTAAGAGAAACGTTTTATGTGAAAACCACAGATCCATCTTTGTATTCCTCCCTCGGAATGACCCAACATCACTTCTCTTACTGTCATCGCCATACCTGGAATATGTCTTCTCTTGACCTTGAACAAACATACACATACTGATTATAATGCCTGTAAATTATTTATTTGTTTATTCATTTATTTATATTTATTTATTTATTTTTGAGTTGGAGTCTCACTCTGTCGCCCAGACTGGAGTGCAGTGGCCGCTCCCGGCCACCGCAGCCTCGACCTGCTGGGTTCCGGCGATCCTTCCGCCTCAGCCTTCCAAGTAGCCGGAACTACAGGCGCGCACTACCAGCCCGGCTACTTTTTGATTTATTGTAGAGATGAGGTCTCGCCAAACTGCGCAGGCGGGCCTCACACCCGCGGGCTCAGGCAATCCGCTCATCTCAGCCTCCCAAATCACGGGATTACAGGCTGAGCCACTGAGCCCGGCCGGCTGCCTGTAAAATTTGAGAGTGCATGCATCTGAACTACGATGTGATAATTTTATTAGCTTCAGTTTCCAGTGAATGCAATTTATCTCTGAATGACTCTATGAAATGTGGCGTTCCCTGTGATGTGCGGCTTTTGAGAGCATCTCAAATGATATTTTTAGATTCTGGGTGGAAGCTGAGTATCACGGATTCTGAAATAATATGTCTTTCAACACATGGGTGTTCAGTTGCACACTGCACCCCCAGAAATGTGAATACCTCTCCTTCAAAGAAGGGAAACACCTTTCCCGCCTCTGGACCTGGAGTCACAGTTTCCTAGCGCCGCTCGCGGTGGAGCTTCGTCCTTTCTTCTGGAAGACGGCTGGGAAGTGTGTATCTGTGGGAACTACATTACCCAGAACGCGCTCCGTGGAACGGAAGCGTGGCTGAACCAACGAAGCTGTGGAGAAGGGGGAAGCGCGTAACGTGGGGCCGGAACTTCCGGCGTCCTCTCCGCAGCAGCCATTTTGGCTTGTTTTGGGTCCGTGGTTTTATGTTGGGTCTGAACAGTTGTGGCAAGACCGAGAAAGCGCGTGAGGAGGTGTTGTCCCCGCTGCACAGAGGCGGACCTGAGGCTTGGGGACGCCGCTAGGCGCGACCTGCGACAAGATCTGTGTGGGGACCGCCGTGCCCGCGTCCCCCGTCGCCCACAGAGTCTGATGGCGGCGGCCGCGCTGACGGTACCGACTCAGGTAAGTGCTGTGTCCTACTGGCCTCACCCACCCTCACCCCACCCAAATCCTGAAGCCGCTAGTGAAGGATTCTCGCGTTCCTGCAGCCGACGCCTCGGTCCGGGACAGTGAGGCGCTCGGGAGTGGGGTGCCCTTTGCTGAAACCCAGGTGATGGGGTGTGGAAGGTGTTACAGACAGAGGAACCCGTGCTTACGAAACCGTGGAGACGCGACCGAGTTGGGCAGATTCGAAATCCGGGGACGTCTTTTGTCTACTGGTAACCAAGAGTGTGAGGCAGAGTTACTTCTTCGGGGGCAGGCAAAGGCTGCACTTTCACTATGAGGACTCCAGAGCAGGGGTCCCCAGTCCCCCGGCCACAGATGGGTACTGGTCTGTGCCCTGTTAGGAACCAGGCCGCACAGCAGGAGGTGAGCTATAGCAGGAGGTGAGAGGCAGCGAACAAGCAAAGCTTCATCCGTGTTTACCCATGGTTCGCTTTACCGCCTGAGCTCCGCCTCCTATCAGATCAGCCTGCTTCCATTTCCGACATCTGTCATTGCGAAGCAGGGTTCCTGCAGTGGCAGCAACCAAAACGAGATTATGAGTGGACTGAACATAGGCAACACACTTGGAGTGTCACTGTCTGTCATCACCCCCAGATTGGACTGTTTAGTTGCAGGAAAACAAGCTCAGGGATCCCACTGATTCTGCATTATGGTGAGTTTTTTAATTATCTCATTATACATTACAATGTATAATAGAATGTAATAGAATTAAAGTACACAATAAATGTAATGCACTGGAATCATCTCAACCCCCCCTCCAACCCTCCCATCTGTGGAAAAAATTGTCTTTCACGAAACCCATCCCTGATGCCAAAAAGATTGGGGATCACTGCTCTAGAGCCATGGAGAGTTTTGGACAAAGGAAGAAACTCTGTCTTAGGTTTTTTAAAGTTTCCCAAAGGATGTTAAAACGAAGAACATAGGAGTAGGAGGTGATGAGGACATTGAGGAAATGAGAGGGTTGAATCTTTGTTCAAGATCACATAGCTGGTAATAAGTGACATTAAACACTTAGCCACAGGTTGAGACTCAGCCTGAGGTCACCTGGCTCCAGGACCAAAAAAAGCAAGAGAGGCTTGATTCTATCATAGCCTACCACGGACACTTTCCAAAGCCCCATCTCCTCACACACCTCATGGCTACAGAAGCACTTAAGGAATCCACAGAAGAAAGTAGAGTGTGTTCTAGTTTCTCATTTGTCCTGGCCTCTACCTACATGTTGTCTAGATTGTTGTGTCCTGAGACTCTTAAGTGCATTTCTTCAGTCCTTTAATCTGAAGATCTTGAAGAAACCCAAAACTTAATAACATGGGTTATTCGGAGCAGTTTCCATTTCTGTGAATCAGTATACAACACATATAGAAGGTTAAACCTGGAGCTGATACTGGGATGTACAAATGCTTAGAGGTGCAACTGAGGGGAGAAGGTGATGCTGTTACCAAAGACTTAACAGGCTGCGGGCTTCATCTGATTACAGAGTGGAGAGCAGACTGTGGAGCTGGGGGAAGACAAAGATTAGAGTGGAGGCTGCTGCCATAGTCCACATGAGGATTAATGGGCCAGAGCTGTGGCTTTGATGCTGTGACTGAATTCTGGATTTATGTTTTTTTAAAGAGGCAATTAGATATTCTAATGTGGACAGGGTTTAAAAGAGAGGGTTCAGGGGTGACCCCAGGATATTTGGTCTTAGAAGCTGTAGCAATGGAATCCATATCAACTGAGATGAGCAAGTTGGTAGTCTGTAATAATATATACTGAAGGTATCAGGAGGTTTGTTTTGGCCATTCTGAGTGTAAAAAAACATAAATTGTTTTCTCTCTGCTCTCCGCCTACCACAGTCAACAGAGAGTACTTCTGTGACCAGATGTGTGTGAAGGGTTTTCCCCACACACCAAGTAAGTCTCCAGAGGACACCAGCAGGGTATCGTCCAATTCAGTTCTTACATTATCTACCTGAATATATTGTCAGATCACACAGCCTGAGGGCTCAGTCCCACAAGACTGCCCCCTACTGTCAATGCCAATCACAAGTCCCAAGATGTTTTTCCTGTGTTTCTGACTGACCTGCTATACAGGTCCCCACAACCACTTCCTTGGGTTCCATTAATTTGCTAGAGCCAGTCACAAAACTTAGGGAGACACTTATATTTGCCAGTGTATTATAAAGGATATTCCAAATCCACAGATGAAGATATTCCTAGGGCAAGGCAAGGGGGGAGGTGATGCAGAGCTTTCATGATCTCACCCAGGTGCACCACACTCTAGGAACCTCCATGTGTTTGGTTATCTAGAAGCTCCCCAAACCCTGTTCTTGTGGGGTTTTATGGAAACTTTATTGCGTAAGCATGAATGGTTAAATCATTGGCCATTGTTGATTGACTTGGGGTGTGGGGCTGAACTTCCCAGCCCTCTAATTGTGCTTTGGTCTTTTTCCTAACCAGTCCCCCACAGCCTGAAATTACCTAGGGGCTATCTGCCCTCAGTCAGCTCATTAACATACAAAGTCATTTATAAATTAGAAGATTTAATGGATTTTGGAATTGTATGCCAGGAAAGGAGAAGAAGACCAAATATATACTTCACTATATCATAGCCATGTTAATATTCTGAGACATTTTAAACACCACTTAGTGGAGGCATCAAATGGGCAACCAGTCACATACATGGGACTATAGGAGGAGGGGTTGATATTGGAGATATCCAATATGTGGTACCTACTGTGTAGAACAAGGTAAGTGAGCCATGGGTTACATTTAGGAGGGGCAATATTCAGATTATGGGAGTAAAACTATTAGGGGGACAGGAAGGAGAGGGGAGGTCTCTTTCTTGGGTACTTGGGTGATGGTATTAGACTTTAGAAACACAAGTGAGAGGGGTAAGTGGTTATGAAGGGAGAATGTATCTGACATCATAGTATGGCAGGTGATCTAGGCTGGTACCCTAGGAAAGAATGGATATGAGATACATGCAAAAGGGTGGGAGAAATTGAGGGAAAAATGACACTCAGACTGGAGCTGGTGCTTATTCACCACTCTGAAGTCACCAAAACTTTGAGATGACTTTGAAGGAGCAGTCTTAGAGTGTTTTACTTACTGCTGGATATAGTCGGGACAAATGTAATTATTTGTGAGAGTCACTAGGTCTGGGGTGGGCAGCCAGTGGGCCTGGGCTTTGAATGGGGTTAGAACAGAAGGTCATAATTTCTGAGAGGATAACAAATGCAGCACAGAAGTGAAATAGGGCCATGGATATTTGAAACCACAGTTGGTTCTTTATGGGTATGGAACCATGCACGGAGGCCTTAATGAGTTGATTTGGGGCTAGCACTGCTATTGGCAACCATTGGAATTCTGTGGTAATTTTGGATCCTGTTCAAATTTCCAAGAGTACTGTGGATGATACATCCTGTGGTACCTTCATATATGGTGATAACTGATACTACCTCAAATGGCCTAAGTGCAAATCCCATTTGCACTGTGCTCTCTTGAATAATGTATCCTAGCCTAAAAACCCTGTTAATTAAGGGTACCAGGCAGACTTTCTGGTTATTATTTATTTGTAGCTTGTTTCAGTTTCATTTTTACCCACAGAGTTACTCAAACAAGCCAGTTGCATCCTCTCGAGAGAATCAGGCCATTATATTCTCTTCATCCCACAGTTTGCATACCACAGTCCCTGTTTGCTCATCCTTTTCTTTTCTTTCTTTTTTTTTTTTTTGAGTTGGATTCTCACTCTGTCACCCAGGCTGGAGTGCAGCAGCACGCTCACAGCCACTCCAGCGTCAACCTACTGGGCTCAGGCAATCCTTTTGCCTCCTCCTTCCAAGTAGCCAGAACTACAGGCACGAGCTACTATGCCCAGCTAATTTTTTTTTTTTTTTTTTTGCTGTAGAGATGAGCTCTCACCAAGTTGCCCAGGCTGGTCTCAAACCCCTGGGCTCAGGCAATCCTCTTACCTCAGCTTCCTAAAGTGCTGGGATCACAGGCTTGAGCCACTATGCCTGGCTGTTCATACTTATTCATACTGTAACCCCCATGTGGCCCTCTGTGGTGAGTGGTGCCCTCTTCTCTCAGGCTGCGAGTATATTTGATTTGTAAACCACTATTGATGACATCTGTCCAGTCAGATGTTGTGTATTTGACCATCACTGGAACCCTAGGATGAGAATCCTACCCTTCAGTAGAAGGAAAAAGAGAATTCAAATAATTTAACTTCTGGGGAGGCCAGAGAGAGGCCTATGGTGTGGGGCAGTCAGGTGGTCATGGGTATGTGTCTGTGGTGCTGTGGTGTCCAGCAATGTGAGGGATGTGTATGCAGAAGGAGAGTGTGTCTGATGGCTGTAGTATGTTGCATTGAGATTTATGTGACCTTTGCTATAACAGAGGAATTTCTGGAAAGGAGAGGATAGATCTTTTTATGTCAGGACCACAGCATAGATACCTGTTAGTTCACCTGTCTCTTGTTGCTCATAGCTGTACATCATGCTCAGTGATCGCATGAAGACACAGTGACACTTATGGGCAAAGTTTCTTCTCTGAGTTGGGGACCCTGGGAGGTAAGGGTGGATGTGTGAGGGAGATGGATTGTGGGATCTCAGCCTAGGGACTGTTTGTTGTTTCATCTGTCACCATCATAACAGGGCACTGTGACCTTTGAAGACGTGGCTGTGAACTTTTCCCAGGAGGAATGGAGTCTGCTTAGTGAGACTCAGAGATGCCTATACCGTGACGTGATGCTGGAGAACCTGGCACTTATATCCTCCCTGGGTAAGGCGCTCACACTCTGTGACTTGAGCTAGTCTCTTGCTTTTATCCCCATGGACAAGACTGTCTTTCTGATGTCAAGAGCAAGAACACAGCTTCCTACCTCAGGTCTTTGGTAGGTGATTGGGAGGACTGGGGTATGCGTACTGCCCTCTCCTCTCCGGCAGCCCTCACACCTGCTTTGTTGCAGACTCCCAGGGAAAGATTTAGTCAGGAGTCTTACAGTCACCCTCATGCATCCCACCTTGCTTATTTTCTGCCTGTCTTCTAACTGTGCAGATCTGAAGCTCCTGTTTGTCCCAGGTTCTGTTTCCTTCCTCTGGCTCACATTTCATCATGCCTGCCTTGCCCCAGGAATGGCCATCACTGACATGGTCACTACTTTACAGGGACCACAGCTTATTCTTGCAACACCCTACTTCAAAATTCTTTTTGTAGTATTTTGCGGGGCACAATGGCACTTGCCTATGGTCCCAGCTGTTTAGAGGCTGAGGTAAGGGGATCTTGAGCCCAGGAATTTGAGGCCAATATGAACAACATAAAAAGTCCTTGTCTCAGCCGGGCTCGGTAGCTCAGCTTGTAATCCTGTGCTTTGGGAAACTGAACTGAGTGGATTGCCTGAGCCTGCGGGTTTGAGACCCGCCTGGGCAACTTGGCGAGACCTCATCTCTACAATAAATCAAAAAATTAGCCAGGCGTGGTAGCGCGCACCTGTAGTTCCAGCTATTTGGAAGGCTGAGGCGGAAGGATCGCTGGAGCCCAGCAGGTTGAGGCTGCGGTGGCTGGGAGCGTGCCACTGTACTCCAGTCTGGGTGACAGAGTGAGATTCCAACTCAAAAAAAAAAGTCCTTGTCTCTAAAAAATAAATAGAAATTATTTTTTAAATATTTAGCCTCCTTTTCTGTAGAATATCAAGTGCTGAGTTTTTCTGAGTTAGTGTCAGCTGTTCATTTATGTTATCTTCCCCTTACTAGTTAAATCATCCAGGTTCCATGTAGTTGGTCTTCTTGGTGGTGGAGTAGAGAGCCTTTGGTTGTCTTGAAGATGGAAATGAACCTAGCCTTAGCAAGATGAACTCAGGCAGCTTGATTCTGAGGAGTGAACATCTGAGTAAGGACATGATATCAGAACTATGTTCAAGTCATACCATAAACCTCTTCCGTTTGGCTAGTATTTTGGTGCCAGTACAAGTAGCCAGAGATTATTTCTGCCTTTTCTTCCCCATTCTTGAGAGTTTGCTAATTTGTCATTCATATACCTTGTCACTTCTGCTATTATATCCAGCCCAGCTCTATTTTTCATATCTCTGTACTCCCTGTCTCAACTGTATTTCTCACTACTCCATGTACAGTGGTCTTCAATATTGGCACATGTATTTTGGTTTTGGGTTTCTTTGTTTTTGATTTTGTTTCTTTGAGTTGGGTCTCTGTTGCCCAGGCTGGAGTGCAAGTGCAGTCATGGCTCATGGCAGCCTCAAACTCCTGGGCTCAGGTGACCTTTCCACCTCAGCCTCTCAAGTAGCTACAGGCATGCTCCACCACATCTGGCTAATTTTTTATTGTTTTTTGTACAGATGAAGTCTCACTATGTTGCCTAGGCTGGTCTTTACCAAACAGTTCTCCCACTTCGGTCTCCCAAAGTGCTGGGATTACAGGTGTGAGCCACTGCACCCAGACTATATTATTATGTATTATAAAGTATGTACCAGTTCTTAAACAGTCTCTGTCCAATGGCTGCTGTGTTTGGGTAATATTGTCTTGGCCTCAACATATTCTTCTGTATAATACTCACATGTCATGAGTTAATAAGGTCCAGTAGACAAGTTTTTGCAGAAGAATGAGTTATAGACCCTGCCTTTACTCTGTCTGTTGCATCTGTCTTTACATCATAATGCCTCGTATATTCTGTGATAGTGCTAGCAGCCCTATTCTCAACCTGAACACCACTCCCTGTACCTGCAGATATTTCCATGAACTAGTTTTTTGGTTTGTCAGATACACTTGTGGTTTGCATACTCTCAACAAAGTCAACATGTACTTTACCTGCATTTCCTTGCTTTTAGGTTATTGGCATGGAAGGGAAGATGAAGCAGCACCTTCTAAGCAAAGCACTTTTATACATATATACAAAGACCAGAAAGCTCACCATGGAGAAAGGCCTTATGATTGTGAGGAATGTGGGAAATTATTTAGGACCAAGACTTGCCTCACTGAACATAGGAGAGCTCACACTGAAGAATGGCCTTATGAGTGCAGTGAATGTGGGAAATTATTTTGCCAAAACTCTGCACTCCATGTTCATCAGTTATTTCACACCGGAAAAAAGCCTTATAAGTGCAGTGAATGTGGAAAATCATTTCGCCGAAGCTCTTCTCTGTTGCAACATCAGACAGTTCACACTAGTAAAAGACCTTATGAGTGTGGTGAATGTGGGAAATCCTTTAGCCGAAGGTCCAACCTCATTCACCATCAGCCAGTGCACACTGGAGAAAGACCTTATGAGTGTGGGCAATGTGGGAAATCCTTTAGCCAAAGATCTAGCCTCATTTCACATCAGAGAGTTCACACCGGAAAAAGGCCTTATGAGTGTAGTGAATGTGGGAAATCCTTTGCTTATCCCTCTAGTCTTATTAAACACAGGAGAGTTCACACTGGAGAAAGACCTTATGAGTGCAGTGATTGTGGAAAATTCTTTCGCCAAAACTCTGCACTCCGTGTTCATCAAAGATTTCATACTGGACAAAAGCCTTATGAGTGCAGTGAATGTGGAAAATCATTTCACCGAAGCTCTTTGCTCTTGCAACATCGGACAGTTCACACTAGAGAGAGGCCTTATGAATGTAGTGAATGTGGGAAGTCCTTTGCTCAAACATCTAGTCTTGTTAAACATAGAAGAGTTCACACTGGAGAAAGGCCTTTTGAGTGCAGTGAATGTGGGAAAACCTTTGCTGAAAATTCCAGTCTCATTAATCACAGGAAAGTTCACACTGGAGCAAAGCCTTATGAATGCCGCGAATGTGGGAAATTCTTTGCTTACACATCAAGCCTCATTAGACACAGGAGAGTTCATACTGGAGAAAGGCCTTATAAGTGCAGTAAATGTGGAAAATCCTTTGCTGAAAACTCCAGTCTCATTAAGCACTTGAGAGTTCACACTGAAGAACGACCTTATAAATGCAGTGATTGTGGAAAATCATTTCGCCACAGTTCTTCACTCCTTCGACATCAGAGAGTTCACACTGGAATAAGGCCTTATAAGTGAAACAAATTTGGGACATTCTTTAGCCTAATCTCTGTTACTTCAAGATCAGAGTTCAGGTACAAGGCCTTATGAGTGTAACAAACGGGATATTATTTAGCTAGAACTCTAGCTTCTTTACACATAGAAGAGCTCCCACTGAGGAAGTGCCTTTTGTGTACAATGAATGTGAGAAAGCCTGCCATCTCTCGCTGGATCCCAGAACATTCATATGATAAAAACACCATAGTTATACAGGGAACATTATTGTTCAGTGTAACACTGGAGGAGATCCCTTATGAGGGTGCCATCGGCCTGAATTGAATGTCATACATCAAACCCCTGTATAAATTCTAGGTATGTGGGAGCTGCATTACATTATTTGTCCTGCCCTGGTCCCTCGCTAGACTTATTTGACCGCCAGTTCTCTGGCAAAGCCATTTTACCTATGCCACTTGGCAGGTGCCCACAGTGCATCTTTCACCCACTCCAGCATATTCTGGAAGTAAACCCCGGTTGTCTCATTCACCAGTGGGATTTGTGAGTAGCCCTGGACTCATTCCTTTCTCTCTGATGAGTTAGGCAGTGGACCTGACCCATTTTTGGTCCAGAGAACCCTTATGATCTGAAAAAATGGAGTACCTTTTCAGAGATCTTGTGGATCTCACAGGATCCTTTAGATGGATTTTTCAGCCTCCCAGTCACGAACCTGAGACAATCTCCCTTCCTTTGCTTTGGTTTGTGTTATAATGAAGGCTTTATCATTTAAGACGCTTTTAAACTTGGAAGTTGCATTTACTGTATAGGGTGGTTTTAAAACAACTAGGTTTGCTACCATGAAAGGAGTGAACAGCATTTTTTGGGATCACTAAACTTGGTGTGCCTTACAGGGGAGAGTATAATGGCAGCATATAGCTTTTGCTCCAATTTTGGCCTAGTTTCACTGTTTCCCAAGGCCTCCAAAGAAAGACTCTAGTGTTTTTTATTCATTATTTTAGCCTGAATACTACAAAGGGTTCATAAGTCAACCTGAGAAGAGGGCAGTTTTGCCACAATCTCTGGTGCTTCTGAGAGCAACATGAAATTTTTCTCTTGTTTACAGGGGATGTTGCATTGTGTTCAGTACTGTTGAAGGTAGCTTCACAAGTTGTGAAGTTATAGAGGATATTATAATTTTCATAGAAATGCTGCATTTGTAGGCAATGGATGAGACTGCACAAAGTAGCTGGAATGTGCCTCTTTTAAAAGGGCATCCACAGCCAGGCTTGGTGGCTCAGCCTGTAATCCCGTGCTTTGGGAGGCTGAGGTGAGTGCATTGCCTGAGCCCATGGGTTCGAGACCCGCCTGGGCAACTTGGCGAGACCTCATCTCTACAATCAAAAATTAGCCGGGCGTGGTAGCGCGCACCTGTAGTTCCAGCTACTTGGAAGGTTGAGGCGGAAGGATCGCTGGAGCCCGGCAAGTCGAGGCTGTGGTGGCCGGGAGCGGCCACTGCACTCCAGTCTGGGCGACAGAGTGAGACTAACTCAAAAAATAAAAAATAAAAGGGCATCCACAATGATAACTGTGAAGGGTGTGTACACACAGGAAGTTCTCAGGAACTCCTAAATTTTGAATCTTGTGTAGCTGAGTCAGTGTCAGGGAAAATAATCTAAAGGTCTTGTATCTGGGATCCCTCTGGGCTATTGACCTAAAGGCCATTTCTGCATAGGCAGGAAGAAGAGGGTAGGGAGAAGGGAGATCTGTTAGACCATTGTGTGGCCTGTGTGAGCAGTTTTCGTTCTTTTTGAATTATCTGGAAATGGTCTTCATTGCTTATCATATTTTTGCTACCGGCATAGCTGGTTGCCTCATGCAGGTCATAAGGAGAGATAATACAGCAGTATAGAGTTCATAAACCAGCCAGGCATGGTGGCTCACGCCAATAATGCCAGCATTTTGGGAGGCTGAGGTGAGAGGATTGCCTGAGCCCATGAGTTCGAGACCAGCTTGGACAACTTGGCGAGACCTCATCTCTACAATAAAATTTTAAAAAATTAGCTGGGCGTGGTGGCACATGCCTGTAGTTTCAGCTACTTGAAAGGCTGAAGCAGAAGGATCATCTGAGCCCCATAGGTTGAGGCTGCTTTGGCTGTGAGCGTGCTACTGCACTCCATTCTGGGCGACAGAGGGAAATTCCGACTCAAAAAAAAAAAACAGTTCATAAATGTATTTTGCAAAAGTCATAGCAAGTCTAGGTTTTTCTTTGCCACCACATTTTAAAAGCTGTAATGTATAAAATGACAGTCAACCACACATATTTAAACTGTACAGTGTGATGTTTTGACATTCATACAAAACTATCATCACGGTCATGATATAGAAGTTATGCATCACTTTCTTATTTGCCTAGTGTCTTTTAATATCTTTCAGCCCTCCAGACAATCATTGGTATACTTTGCTTTATAATAATTTCATATTTTTTAGGTTTTTATGTGATTTGATACCATAAAATGTTTAGTCATTTTATCCCTGGATGCTCTCCTGCAGTGTATTTGAGATTTACCAATGATGATACTTGAGTAGTTTATTCTTTTTGCATTGCAGAGATACAGGACATACTATGAAATAACACTGTATATTCATTTATCTGTTTATGTACCCTTGAGATGTTTTTCATGTTGACTGTTATAAATTAAACTGCAGACACTTGAATACAATTCTTCACATAGATGTTTCATTTCTTTTGCACTAATCCTGGGGTTCAATAACTGAGTCATAGAGTAGGTGAATATATAGCATTTTAATGGCTTTATGCCATAGTGTGCCCTAAAATGAACTGGTTGTTCCCCTTGGTGTTACTGTCACCAATGTTCGAAAGTTCCACTTCCATATTTTTACTGATAAATAATACAGTCTTTTAAAATTTTGCCTCTCTTAATAAGTGGGTATGCCGTCTTTTGTAAAATGTCTATTAATATAGTTTGCTTATTTTTAAAGATATTATTTAATTTATAGAGATAGGATCTTGCTTTGTTGCCCAGGCTGGAATGCAGTGGCACAATCATAGCTCACTAAAGCCTTAAACTCAAGCAACCCTCCTGTCTCTGCCTCCTGAGTAGCTGGGATCACAGGCATGCACCACCACACCTGGCTAGTTTTTTGATACTTTGTAGTGTTGGGGTCTCACTATATTATCCAAGTTGGTCTCAAACTCCTAGTCTAAAGTGATCCTCCCACCTCAAGCCTCCCTAAGTGCTCAGATTATAGGCATGAGCCATTGTCCGGGTGCTTGTTTTTCTTTTTTAATGAGTTTTGTCTGTTTTCCCTTTTTTCTTTTTTTTTTTTTTTTTGAGTTGGAGTCTCACTCTGTTGCCCAGGCTGGAGTGCAGTGGCTGCTCCCAGCTACCACAGCCTCGACGTACTAGGCTCCGGCGATCCTTCTGCCTCAGCCTTCCAAGTCGCTGGAACTACAGGCACGCGCTACCACGCCCGGCTACATTTTGATTTATTGTAGAGATAAGGTCTCGCCAAGTTGCCCAGGCGGGTCTTGAATCCGCAGGCTCAGGCAATCCACTCACCTCAGCCTCCCAAAGGCGCGGGATTACAGGCTGAGCCACTGAGCCCGGCTATTCCCTTTTTTCTAAAGACAAGGTCTCACTCTGTCACCCAGGCTGGACCTCCTGGGCTCAGACAATCCTGCCTCAGCATCCCAAGTAACTAGGACTACAGGCACATGTCACCAGTCCAGCTTTTATTTTTTTATGTTACTTTATTTTTGTAGAGATGAGGTTTCACTGTGTTGCTTAAGTTGGTCTTGAGCTTAAACAATCTGCTTGCCTTGATCTCCCAAAGTGCTGGGATTATCTCTGTGAGCCACCGTGTCCAGTCTGTTTTCCGTTTAATTAAGAATAATAATGAACCAACAAATCCTAATGTTTGATCTCATTTATTCTTCAGTAGTGTGTACGTGTTTGTTTAGAGGCAGGGTCTTACTCTGTCACCCAGGCTGGAGTACAGGGATGCAGTCATAGCTCACCGTGGCCCTAAACTCCTGAACTCAAGTAATCTTCCCTTCTGAGCTTCCTGGGTATCTGGGACTACAGGCATGTACCACTGCACCCAGCTTATTTATTATTTTTTTATAGAGACAGGGTCTCATTTTGCCCAGGGTGATCTTGTACGCTTGGCCTCAAGTAATCCTCCCACCTCGGCTTCACATCATTCTTTAGACAGCATAGATGCATGCCACTGGCCACCACAACCTGACTGCTGCACACCATAGGCCTCTCTTTGCCTCTTCCTACAAATTAAAAGTATTTTAATCCTTTTCTTTAACTCCATTGGTAAAGGTGAGATTACCTTTACAGGGTTATAGTGATGGACGAATGACATCAACTGCAGTTTATTAAACATATTTGACCTAAAAGAAGAGGACACCACTAACCACACAGGGCCACACGGGAGTTGCACTAAGGATGAGTGAACAATCAGGGACTGTGGTACATAAGCTTTGTAAGACAGAGAAAGTGTAATGGACTCTGATTCTCTTGGGAAGATAGAATTGGCCTTTTTTTAATAACTGCAGGTTGAAATGGTACTAAAACCTGCAGGAAAGGAATAATAGAGAATTCTGCCTGGTCCCCTTGATTAAAAAGGGTCATTAGATGAGAATATTTCTTTTTTTTTTTTTTTTTTTTGAGTTGGAGTCTCACTGTCGCCCAGACTGGAGTGCAGTGGCTGCTCCCGGCCACCACAGCCTCGACCTGCTGGGCTCCAGCGATCCTTCCGCCTCAGCCTTCCAAGTAGCTGGAACTACAGGCGTGCGCTACCACGCCCGGCTAATTTTTGATTTATTGTAGAGATGAGGTCTCGCCAAGCTGCCCAGGCGGGTCTCGAACCCACGGGCTCAGGCAATCCAC
>CAUYQG010107456.1:0-33505 GCA_963574415.1 Tarsius wallacei
GCGTGCTACCACGCCCGGCTGAATTTTTTGATTTATTGTAGAGATGAGGTCTCGCCAAGTTGCCCAGGCGGGTCTCGAACCCGCGGGCTCAGGCAATCCACTCACCTCAGCCTCCCAAAGGCGCGGGATTACAGGCTGAGCCACCGAGCCCGGCAAAAAAACTCACTTTTTAAATTCTCTTTAACTGTTGGTACAGGGCATTGCACACAATTTAATTATTTATTGAATTGATGATACTGAGACTATTTTCTAAGCTTAAATCACAGATTGTGGAAGAACTAAGGAATCTCAGTGATATCATATTAGTTTGCTAAGGCTGCCCTAACAAAGTATCACAAGCTGCATGGCTTAAACAACAGGAATTTATTGCTCTGGAGGTTAGAAGTCTAAAACCTGTGTTTCAGCAGAGTTAGTTCTTTGTGAGGGCTACACAGAAAGAGTCTGTTCCATCTTCTTCCCGTGTCTCTTTCACATCACCTTCTCTCTAAGCATATCTGTCTTTGTGGTTAAGTTTCTCCTTTTCATAAGGACATACACCATATTGATTAGGGCCTATGCTAATGACTTCATTTTGCACTGATTACCTCTGTAAAAGCCTATCTCCAAACACAGTCATACTTTGAGATACCAGAGGTTAGGACTTCAGCATTATGAATTTTGGGGGGACATAATTCAACCCATAACAGTTTGAACTCTGACTTCCTCAAAAGTCATGTCCTTTTCACATGCAAAATACATTAACTTCAATTCTCAGACATCTTAATGCATTCCAGAATTAGCCTCCAGTGTAATTCATAGGTGCCAAAGTCATCGGACAAGAGGGTCCTTCACAGACCATTTATAGATAAATGCATCTCCATTCTTGCCTTCTCCTGAGATAGGTGATGGGTTCTATGAGTCACATACCTAATCTCTTTAGCAAATAGTTGTCCAGCCACACATTGGGCCCTGTTTTTTCAGAACACACTATCTTGATAGGTTGAGAGACTTTCAAATCATCAGATGCTGGCTCCTCTTTGCTTAACAATTTCTTCTCTGGTTTATCTCTGTTTTCTTACCAGCAAGGAGAACCAGGATGTGCTTTCAACCCTGCTTAGAAGTCTCAGTGAAATATTCCAGTTCATTGCTTACAAGCTCTGCTTTCCACAAAATATAACACAGTTCGGCCAAATTCTCCCCTAGTGCTATGGAGATTTTCAGATTTGTATTTACTGTTTTTCATTATTATCTTTTCCTTTGTGTATTTCTGAGGTAAATGGACTACTCTCCTGTGATAGCCTGGAAAACACAGGTTGTAAAAGATATTCTTCTCAGACTGCAGCAGTGACTGGAGAAAGACAATTTTCAAATTTCCCACAGATCTATGGGGAAGTGAGAAAGAAAATGTCCCATTGCCTGCTCTGCCAGCCAGACTCAGTTTTAAGGTGCACGGGAATCAACAGGGAGGCTGCTCAACTCAGCCAAACTCACTTCATATCAGAGTGGCCCAGAGACATAATCACCAATTTTCCCAAAATAGCCTCTGTTTTTATCATAGAGTACACAATCAAAACAAGGAGAATGATTTTTCCCCACAGTGCACAGTGGATGTGCATTTCTGTGGCGAGATGCATGGAATGACCCACCTTTCTTTGATTCTCTGGTCCACCTGTGGAGGAGGTCTCTTAGGGAGACACCCATAACAAAAACAAGGTTCTCAGTGTATCCTTTTAACTTTTCTTCAACATAGCACTCTGTGAGTTTACTCAGGCTGCCATGAGAAAATACCACAAATTAGGTGGCTTGGACAACAGCAATTTATTTTCTCAATGATCTGGAAACTGAAAGTCCCAAACCAAGGTATCAGAATGGTCAGATTCCAATGAGGGCTTTCTCCTTGGGTGACAGATGTCCACCATCTCATTTTGTGCCCACATGACATCTCTGTGCTTTTGCAGAGAGGCAGAGATAGATTAAGCTTCTAGGTGTATTTTTTTTTATGAGAGTTGTAATCCCACCATAGAAACACACTCTCATGAGCCATTTAACCCTAATTATTTCCCAAAGGCTCCACCTCCAAATACAATCACATTGGTTAAGGTATTATTATATGAATTTGGGGAGAACAAAATTCAGCCTATTGCAAGCATTATTATGCATCCTGATTTTCTCTAATCACTGTTTTATGTGCAGTGAAGTTCTTAACGATGACCTGGGAACTGATTAGCACACCTGGTCTTTATTCCTGCCCTCACATGGTTAGATGACATTTTTGATCTGCATTAATCAGATACAAATGGGTTGAACATATTTTCTCTAGCAGTTGGTTTAAAAATAAATTTGGTGTGTTAAAATGCTTTATATTTGGTCTTTGAATATATGTGTTGTATATTCAGAACTTTGTTTTCTAGCATATTGAAACACTGGAATAAACACTACTCTTGGAGATGAAGAAGTTTAGGGTATAGTTGGTGATGCCTATAAACCAAGTATACCTCTCCTGTCAACTATTGGAGTGTAATTCTAAATTCTTTCCTAACCTTTCCAATGCATCCTACAGGTCAAAGGAAAGGAAATTTGTTTGGAAAATAAGTTATAACATATGGTAATATTTATACTAGCTGCATTAAGCTTGAAGTAATCATACTATATGTTACACTTTACTATAAATATAAAAACCATGATATAGAAAATAGAAATAAAATAGGAGATTCACCATTTTTTCCAAACTAAGATATTATTGCATAGTTCCACCTTTAAACATGTTTATCTGTTTTTTATTCTGTATCTGTGGATATGACATAGCAGAAATTTACATTTAGAAGAAATTAATTGATCTGGAGTTCTGTATAGTTTCTCTGTCACTCTTCCTCATAACTTCTATATAGTTTCTCATTTACTCTTCATTATAATTTCTGTAAATGAATTAAATATTAGATATTAACACATACAATATGTTCTGCTTTGAATAGGCTCTGTGTGGTAAAGAACCTTGTAGATATTACTTTTAAAAGAAGTAGACAAAACTGCAAGTATTTTCATCCCCTCTGCTTTCATTTAATGCATATTTCCTAGCAAGATGATATAAGGCAAATATCTTAAGAGCTAATAGAGTTGTGAGATGTATAAAAATCTTAGCTTCAGCATCTAAACTCTTTGTGCACTATAAAGGGTTTTTGACGGACAAAGTCCACCTCAAATGCCATGGGACAAAGCAGGAAATAACTTCATCCAATCTATGCATAGTCAAAATATAAAGGTAACCCATAAATTCTCCCTGGAGAGGTAATACAGTGTCTTATCTGTTTAAACACAATTTTCCCAAAGGTATTGTATTTGCTGGTCCTTCTGCCTTGATTATTCTGCCCTAATGTCTGGCTGCTTTTGGTCATTCAGCCTCAGCTCAAATACTCCTTGAGAAAGCTCTTATGTATGCATTTTTAGAAGCCAATGATGTTGGTTGTAGCATTCTTTCAACAACCCAAAGAAAAAGAGAGGCGGCAATAGAAAGGAAGAAAAACATAAAGCATATAGCAAATACTTTATTTTCAAAAATTAGGATAAGCCAGTGATAGCATATTATGCAATTATTAAAATCATATTTCAGAAAAAAATTTAATAACCCGCATAAAAGATTATTATGTATTATTCACGACAAAAGCAAATTATAAACAGAATATATGTATTCAGTAAACTGTCAACTAGAAAAACACAATTTGATGTTTTATACATATGTATATATTTTCACAAACAAAAGAAAAGACCAAAATGGCAATAGTTTTTGTAGTTCTACATGTTTTCCAAATCATCAATATACACTTGTAGCATTTTCTTGATTAAAAAAAAAAAGTACAGGAAAGAAATATCAGTATTAGAGCTTTAAGGCTGCTAAAGTATCATGTACTTCAGCTCTGACAATACTGTTTTTTTTTTTAATCATTGCTCTTCAGTTAGCCGTTCTGTTGTCAGAGAGATGCCCTTCAGTTGCTGTGGCAACAAATGAATAATAATCCACACTTGTGTAGCACTTCACAGCTCGCACATTCTTTCGTCATGCAGCACCTCATTTATGAACAACAAAAGGTCAGGAAAGGTTCTGCAAGAAGCAGATCTGGTATCCTCCCCAGTTTACAGATGAGAAATTAGAGACTAAAGACGTTTACTAAATGGCCTATGTTGCACTGTCCATAACTTAAAGAGCCTAGTGGAAAATCTAAGCGCTCCAGAATTCTTCATGCATTTTAAAATAGGTTTAATTTATCTACCTATCTGTCTTTCTATTTATATATTAATGCAATGCAAATAAAAGCAATTATACAGTTCAATATATTATCGTCAGTGAGGTTTCATCAAAGGTGAGGGACCCAACGTTCTACGGCCACTGTCCCTTTTTTAAGTGTTTATAATTGTCATTCCTATTACAGAGGCACAGAGAGCAGCATCTTCAGTGGTTTCACATTCATAAAGTGTTCTTCTAAACTGAATCTAAATGTGTGTCAGTGTGCGTGTATGCGTGTTTCTCTTTATGCTCTTAAATGCCTGATAATTTTAACTCCTGTGAAGAGCTAGAGCCATTGTGTTACACACTCCATGATCCACAGAAATAAGACAACTGCCGAGCCATTTGGAATATTGCTGTTCAATATAGCAGCCACTATGAAATATGTTACTATTTAAATCTAAAATAACTTTACATAAACGCAATTAGAAATTTACTTTCTCAGTCACACTAGCCACATTTCAAGTACTCAATAGCAACACATCCCTAGTAGATATCATATTGGATAGGACACAAAAAGAATATTTTTATCACTGCAGAAAGTTCAACTGAACAGTGCTAAATTTTAGTTACTAAAGCTAAAGTGTTAGGTCTAAGACATAACTGGCTTAATCCTAGTTTCTAGTGACTCCCTGAATCCTCTAGAATTTGCATCTATAAGGAAAAGGTTGATGATATTCTTTTACAGGGTTGTTGTGGAGATTAACTGATCGACATGTATTGACTATAGCAAGTTGAATCTGATGAACATGCAGATAGGAGTTAATTTTGTCATTTTTCTGTCATGTTGTTCAACCATGTTATGTCAATTTTCCTCTCTTTTCCCTGGTTCATAATTTCAGTTGATATTGGATCTCATCATTTTGGTTCTATATACGGAGAGAGAGAGAAAGAGAAATGATTCCCTTTCAGGATTTTAGAATTTTGGCCTAAGTTGTTAACAGTGCTTCAATTTCACATATAATTAATCATTCTCCCTTTACTTCTTAGGTACAATCTTTGTTCCTAGTGAAATTCACTTGGGGACTGCTTGTGGTATGGCCTTTCACTGTTTTCCCATCTTCACGTATCTGTAGAGACAGAGTCAGTGAAGAGTTTTATCTTAGATGAAAAGGAGCCCATATCTCACATCCTGGTATTACCACCATTTTTTTCTTGGCCATTATACTTTCAGTACAGAGGGCCTGTAAGTCTAGGCTTTATTATCACTTTTCAAAACCTCTGCACAGTTCAGAGTATCTCTTGGAAAATTACTCCTCTTCTTCTTTCTGGCCATTGCAGGATGCTCACAGTAACTGCTTGCCTGCAAAGTCATATAGGTAGGGAAAAAAACATCCATCTCTATAGTCATATGTGTTCCCAAATGTGAGGGGACATAAATCAAGTTCCCCCAAGAACTTTCTTGTCACATTTGCTCTTGCATCTTGACAGATCCAAGGACCTAGTTTTCATCACTTCATAAATATTCAGCTAACACTCATCAAATCTTCAGGAATATATCTCTCAAAACCGTCTTTCCCTGCCCAGAGGTAAGTTGGAATGACATTTTATCTTCCTCTAAGGTTGGATATGAAAGAGAAACACCACACCCTTTTTCCCCAAGTTGAAACTTTCTACCTCTCTGACTTTCTACTTATAATTTCAAATTTCTAACTGTCTCTTGTAAAAATTGGCAGTGAATAATGGGGGCTCATAATGTCTGAACCAGTTTTGCTATATTGGAAATACCAGTTTTGCTGTATTGGAAAGAATCTACCACCTCTCTATGACCCTTTGTCTGCTAACAGGCCTTGGCCAAAATTAAGAGACAACTGACAACATTCTGTTCCACATCTGGCATGAGGCTTTCCAAATACCACAACTGGAGCATAGTGCACACTATAAACATGTTAGATAGTATTATCTCCCAAATTTGCAGGAAATGTTGTGTTAGTAGTCTCTCAAAAAGATATCTTTGGTTTAAAATGTACATATGGAATTACTGTTATGTGACATCTATATAGACAAATATAATTTCCAAAATTTGTGCTTGAATGTTGAAAAAAGAAAATCATTTTTCTAGTTCTGAAGCCTTTCTTGATTGTTTATAACTGAATCAACTTTAAAAAATATGAGGGACTAGAATGTAGCACTAAATATTTTTGACCTTTCAATGATCTGACTTAAAAGCTGGCTGACACTGTGCGATAGAGAGAGACCCAGGTGCCCTGGGTAAGTGACCTCACACAAATCTCTTATCTTCCCTGGACCTCTAAGAAAATGACTGACTTGGATAAGACCTGTTCTCTGACAAACTCATTCAAACTATCAAGCGTAATACATATGTAATTTGCTCAAATATAAAGAGCCATTGACAAAAAAGTGAAAAAGGTCACAAAAAAAAAAAAGCTTGTTTTATTTTTGTGAAGTCCAATATTTCAGCCAGCATCTTAGCTAAACACAATCAGTTTTGCTCAGCTTTGATAGATGGTCATTTACTAATTCCACATCAACTATGACTATTTTCCTTGTCATGTAAATGGAAAGCACCCATTAAACATTCATGGAATTATTAATAACAGACATCTCTAGGTGAGAAATATTGCCAGATCCTACACTTTTGCAAAGGACAAGTTGTAGTCTATTGATTCTGCTAACCTATGTAGCTATTTCTGTCAAATTTCAGGTTTTGAGCAACTGCATTATTATGTGTTTTTACTTTTCTAAAATATTTGATCCAGAGTTACCATGATTTCCAGAATTCTTAAAATATGCAATAGCATTCACGAAAAATACAGACAATAAGCAGCCTGAACATAGAATGACTTGTTTGGGTGACAGAAGTATCCCTAGAGAAAACCGTTATTAATAATTGTAATTAATTTTGGTGTGGCAATATCCACAAAGATATGCAACACTGAGCTCAGTAATTTCTTTCCAGATAATTCTTTCTGACAAATAATTCATTTGGTTTTCTAAGATATGTTAATGAGCTAAATAAAGTGCCCTAGATAGATTCCTCAACTGGTATAGAAAATTAAAAATGGTTGCCCCTAACTAATCCCTGTGTTTATATTCACAAACTTTTAATCACTATTCAGTTCTCCTATATTAATAAAATTTAGTTCTTTTTTTTATTCAGAGTGTTCATTGTCTTCT
The DNA here is from genome assembly GCA_963574415.1 of Tarsius wallacei. Lineage (NCBI taxonomy): Eukaryota > Metazoa > Chordata > Mammalia > Primates > Tarsiidae > Tarsius > Tarsius wallacei. The sequence continues at coordinate 7,397 of CAUYQG010107456.1, forward strand.
AAAAGTCTTAACTGTTCTAAAGAACTATGTGAAACACTAGCTTCTAATTTGGTGCAACATCTATTTAATATTAATCTGTTTCAATTTATCCCTTTGTTGGTATTTGTATACAGCATTATGAATGATGTGTTGGAATTATACTCAAAGTGTTGACAAGCTCTGAAGAAGGCAAGTCCAATGTTCTCTTTACAGTGAAGGGGGCATTTTGTGCTGCATCATGAAAAATGAATTTCAAGGAATGAGCACTATGTTAGGGGTCAGAAAACCTATGTTTGAGTTTAATATTCTCCATTAACTAGACATATGACTTTGTGTAAATTATTGTGAACTCAAAATGCCAGGTGTGGCTAGACTAGAATGTTTTTATAGAAACAAAACAGTATGCAAATATCTTATAAGTATTGTTATTTTTATAATATACAACCCAGAAAGGCATCGTATTTTTAAAAATAAGTACTAATCCCATAGGTGTAATATGAAGTTAGCAGCAGGTCCTTCCATTGTGCAGAGCTGAGCAAAGCAAGCAATAATTAATATTTCATAATGAATGAGTTCTGCCAATTTTGTTGATTTATTAACATTAGTATCAATTCACTCAAATATATAATTATATGTGCTGCAGAAATTTAAGATATTTGTTAAATAATTTCCCTGAGTTTCTTTGATATTAGACATCACCTTTGCTTTGCATAAAAAAATCATTGTTCAGATGCTGTTAGAATTTGAGAAATTAAAAAAATACCATGCTGATGTTATCATCCTTCTATCTCAACACATGTTAATTGTTCTTATGTAGACTATCTATTCTGTCTTTTTAAGCCTAGTTGTAATTCTTTCTTCTTGAAGTGACTAACTAGAATGCTTAAGCAATCTGAGAAAACTAAAGGCCACCGTGATCTTGAAATTCAGTTTGGGCTGCTAAGAATCCATGAAGTAATGCTATTTAATTCTTATTGGCAACTAGCCAATGGATTTAAATTCCTGACTTAATTTTTGAGAATTGTTAATATCCTCTGTGCCAACACACCCTTCACAATACCTATCAGATAGTTGTCACTCAGTCTAGATGTAGCCCTTTCATTCTGATGTACTTGGTCTTTAGATGTCTATTTCTGCTTTTTTAATTTTGTAATGACTTTTCCCTTCAAATTCCTTTTTCTTACATTCTTGAGAATTGCAAAATCAAACCTTCAAAACTGCAATTGCAAACCTTCAAAACCATCTACTTTCCTGAAAATATTTTCTGTTTCAACATGAAAGTCAGAATATGACCATCTATATATCATATTCAATCTGAGCATGTGTTCTCTAGAAATCTATACATGTTATTGTCCTTGATGACTCTTCAATAATCTCTGAAATTTCAACATTTTTCATGTTCTTGTGTTATGTTCTTATCACATTTGTGAAGATAAACACTATTTATTTCAGCATCAGACTAAACACTTTTAATATTTTATGTAAAAGTCTATTTACTCTTTAGGGGAATTATAATTGACAATCAATGTGTACTTGAATTTTTTAATGTTCTTATCATATTGGATGAAGAAATTGACCTTGTAGAGACATATCTGATGACAGCATGGAAGGATAATTCTCAATAAATACTCACCCTCGCTAGTCAAAATAATTTTCTGCTTGGGCATTGATGCTTCTAATGTTCTCCATTTTTTTTCCAAGACTGAGTGATTATAGTCATTTGGACATGGGCATAGATTTCACAGTTTGTTACAATAGGACAGTTTATAAATAAGTAAATAAGATATCATACACATCACAAATGTCAGATGAAGTCAAGCAGTGGGATTGAAATTAATGTGAAGAGATTCACTAATGAAAAAATGCTAAACAATATCAAAAGGAAGCCAAAGGAAATAAATTTATTTCTATTATACAAATGAACACAACTCTAATAACTATCCACCTGTCAAAAAATAGTGAAGTAACCATCCATCAAGACATATCATCTAGGATTTTACTCCATTCTGTATCTGTACCCAATCTAGATTTTCAAACTATAAAAGAGCAGTAGTGACGTTCAGAATTATGATCATTGTCAGTGTATCAAAAGAGTTTCTTTCTTACTTTTACCTTTTCTGAAGTCGAAGACCTGCCTATGGCCAATTATGTCATACTCCAACCACATCTTGAATTATTTCAAAGTCAGGTAAAAAAACTTTTTTCTGCACACCTTCATGACTCCCCAGAGGCCAATTTTGGCACATTAATAATGCCTCTGAATATCCACTGCTATCCCTTTCTTTTAGAATGTGTGTACAAACTGATTTTTATACTCCACTACACTAGCTTAAAGTATGCACAAAATTGCCTGCCTAGTATCAGGAAGACTGCCATTCATAATAATAACTTTGGACTTTGATATATTCATGTGTGGCAAATACATGGTAAAAAATGATTAAGATATTTATTTATTTATATTATTGTATTTTATTTTTTAAAGTCGTATTTGGGAATCAAGGCAAAAGACTTCATGGAACAGAATCAGAAGAGAAATATAAAACATTGTATTGGACTCATGAATAAGTTGGAAGTAGTCTATATCCATAGGCATGAAGAAAGTTAACTGTGTCCCTAAGTGAGTAAAGGGCCTGGAAAGGTTTGTTGCTGGAAACCAGTGGTTGGAGCAGGTGTCATGGGAGGCTGTTGAATAAATCACTTCCATCTCTTGACTGTTGGCTACAGCTACAAAGATGAAGTTGTACATAGCAGAAAAATGTAGATATGTCTACCCACTGTGTTTTGAGCAGGAACTGCGAATCAACATTGTAGACCTTGTAAAACCAGCAGACAATTGTTGTAGCCAGTGTCCCAGGGAGTTCCCCAATCTCTGCATCCTGATATCTATGTCTTTGCTTATTCTCCTCATATTTTTAATAAGGCCGCCTTCGCCGGGCTTGGTGGCTCAGCCTGTAATCCCATGCCTTGGGAGGCTGAGGTGAGTGGATTGGCTGAGCCTGTGGGTTCGAGACCTGCCTGGGCAACTTGGTGAGACCTCATCTCTACAATAAATTTAAAAAAAAAACAATTAGCCGGGTGTGGTAGCTCACGCCTGTAGTTCCAGCTACTTGGAAGGCTGAGGCGGAAGGATCACCGGAGTCCAGCAGGTTGAGGCTGCGGTGGCCAGGAGCAGCCACTGCACTCCAATCTGGACGACAGAGTGAGACTCCAACTCAAAAATAAAAATAAAAATAAAAATAAGGCTGCCTTCTATTACCAATAAGATACTCTGGAAGTGAGAGTGTGCTTTCCTAGGCAAGGTCATATAAAATATATGACTTCCACCTTACTGTCTTGGATCACTCACCCTTGGGAATACAGTTGTCATGTTATAGAATTCTCCAGCAGCGCCATGGAGAGGTCAACTTGATGAGAAGTGGAGGGAAATGGAGGCCGTCTACCAAAAGCCATAAGAGTGAACTATCTTTGAAAAGAATCCTAGAGTTGTAGTCAAGGTTCAGATGAATACAGATATGACCAATACCTTGATGACAAGTCATGGGAAATCTTAAACAAGAGCCACCAAGCTAAGCTGCTGCAGAATTTCTGACTTATAGAAACTGTGAGATAATCAATTTTTATTGTTTTAAACCTCTATTTGGATAATCTTATAAAAATTACTTAAAATAGACAACAAAATTATTAAGTTATAAATACACTTTAGTGAAACTCACTTTTTAGAACATGCTAACCAAGGTTTTAAGATAAATATGTTTAAGATGCTCAAGGAGATAAATGAAGGAAAAACACCCATATAAAGAAAAATACTTTATTAAACAAAAACAGATAAAAAGGAAATAATAGACAAGAAAAATTAACTGAATATCTTACAAGTGTTAAAAATAGTCATTGATTTTAAAAAATGTATTCAACGTAAATGAGAGAACACAGTTACTTAATGAATTGGAAAATACATTGATTTAGTAACATATCAGACATCCACATAATGTGTGATTTGCTTTGAACCAATAGACATGTCATAGGGAATAGGATGTACAAAGTTATAAGTACTTGATTATGTTGCATTAAACTATAGCACTTGTCTGCCTGTAGTTTTTTTCTCGTTGGCTGCCTTCAAAGAGGTTAGACTTCACACTGGGGAATCTCATGTGGCAAAGAACTACAAGTGATTTCCATGAGGTGAGGTGACTAGCAATCAAAATAAAATTTAACCTTCAATCCTAGACCTATAAGAAGTTAAATTCTGCTAACCTCCTGAACTAATGTAGAAGCACATCTTTCCCTGGTCATACCTAAGATAAGACTGCATGATTCTAACCTGCAGAAACTATGAGAAAATAAGCGTGTATTGTTTTAGAGTTAGTTCGCCTGTTACACCCAGCATGATATTTAACTCCAGAGACACTGAGATTAATGGGGGTCCTCCCTGAGACCCAGTTGTATTTATTCTCTGTATTTAAAGGTGTAGTCTTCTTACCTTTCACACCTCAGGCTCATTTATAGATGTCATTCCTAGTTTTTGGAGATTTCTACAACCAAGACCTCAATTCTTTTCCAGAGAATATTGCTGCGTATGTACCATCCATCTTCAGGGATTTGCTTTCCACTAGTGATTCCTGTTCAACTTGATTCAATAAAGGCAAGAATATTTTCTTCAGGCTGCATTCAAACTCACCTTTTTTTTTTTTTTTTTTTTTTTCTCTGCAGCTGTAAGAACTCCCAGCTCCTTGGAGACTTTTAAGAGCAATTTGAAAATGCTTTTATTTGTCTAGCTTAGCTGTCGGCTAATATGGTAAGAGTGTATTTTATATTGCATTCTCATCATAGCCCTTTGAAATGCTTTGCATAAAAGACTCTTTATAACTGTCTCTGCCCTTCCCCTTTTGCCTACAGAAGTGAGATCTGTGCTAGGGAGAAGGACTATTTATTTCACCTCTTCTGGCTCTCACTCCCCTCCCCATTTACCACTTCTCTATTGTAGGTAACAGGCACTTGATTTAAGGGAACTTGCCAGCAGCAGTCTCTTTTAACTCCTTCCTTCCTGCCTTCTGCCAGCTCTCTGGACCTTAGTAAAAGGAGCCAGTGAAAGTGAAAGTCTTGCTTGGTTATACGGATGCCACAATAATGAATAATCTTTGGTCACACGATTCTTTCACCTCTGACAGATATCATTGAAAGCAACCATCATATTCAAAAGCAGGTGCTGATGTCCTTGGGACTAACAAAATAGATTCCAGAACATTAGTGAAATTATTCATTTAATCATTGTGAACTTCCCATAGGAAGTATTACATAGTGAAGGAATAAAATTGATGAAAACAAAAAAAGTATTAGGTGTCTATATGGTTTTAGACTTTGTATGAATGATACATCATTTGATCTTCAAAACAAACTCTAAAATTGATAGCTATCTTAACTCTGCAGATGAGAAAACAAAGCTTATTTGAGTTAGGTAATTTGTCTTCCAATAACTGTAATTAGCAAAGCCAAGATCTGAATAACTCCAGATCCATGATCTTTTACTACTGTGTTGCTTCCCATAAATAAGAGGTAGGGCTATTTTTAAAGGGCATATCATCTAAAACAGAGATCGTAAAACACAGCAGTTGAGAATAAGGACTTTGCAGTAAACTCTCTGAGTTCAAATTCTGTTTCCAACACTAGATGTTTAATATTTGGACAAATAAACCTTTTATACTTGGATTTTTTAATTATTTGCCTTATCTATTGCTGTATAAAAATTGCTTAAGAGCCTAAAAACCCCACAGATTCATCTCACAATTTCTGCATGGCAGGAGTCTAAGCATGGCTTAGCTGGATCCTCTGCTTAACGTCTCACAGGTTGCAATCAAGGTGTCTGATCTGCAGTCTCATCCAAGTAATGTCTCGGGAAAGATTTATATCCACACGTGTTCAAGTAGTTAACTGAATTTAGTTTCTTCAGAATTCAGTTGTATCCTGATGTATAGCTTCATCCTCTAGAAACCACACGTAGTTCGTTGCCGCATGAGGTTCCCCAGTGTAGGATTAACCTTTTTGAAGCCAGCAGAAGAGAGAATGAAGGAAACTCCAAGAAGAAGAAAGATGCTACAATCTAATGCAATATAATCTTGTACCCATAGTCTTGTACATTCTATTCTCTGAGATGTCTATTGGTTGAAAGCAAGTCGTAGGTTCCACCCACACCCAAGAAGAAGGGATTGCATAATGGCATGAATTCCATGAGGCAGGGATTATGAGACCACCTTAAGGGTCTTCTGGACAAAAAGTAAAAACTGATATCCTTAATTCATTAGATTGTTATGACAATTATTGTGATGTTTTCAGACCCAAGATAAGTGATCATTAAATATATCTATTACAGCTAAGACATGTTAGCAAAAAGTACAGAAAAATATAAGTACTACAATACATAAACAAAAATTCATCTTTTCATTGAAAGCAAAACATAAAATCTTGACTTCACCATTGTTTTCTCCAAAAGCAATTGATTTGTTTCTTTATAAGCAACCTCTTTGAAAGAATAACCTTTATTTATTGACGTTACTTCTTCATATTTCAATCAGCAAGTTGTCGTCTGATTTCTTTTCTCCTGACAGGGACACCAATAAAGTTTTTAAAACTAAATCCAACAGTCTCTATTCTGTTTTATCATATTGAATAACTTTGAAATTGTCTTTTAACAGTTTTATCATTAACTGTACGTCACATTGCAATGTTTTATTTTCTTCTTAATATGACTCTTGGATTTCTATTATTGTCTATTTTCTAGTCTTTTATATTAAAATTTGTGTTCCATGTGAAGAAGTTTGCTTTATATACTACTATATTTGGTATATTGTAATCACATAATAATTGTTGAGTGAATTAATAAATGAATGAATGAGACCTTTCCCTCAAAACAGTAAGTCAAGTGAAGAGACAGGGATACCAACTTCTATCGTAATTCATTATGATCATGCATTCATCTACACATGATGTGAACTCCCCGTTGTGCATCATGAAATTTATAAACTATCTAAATTCTCATTTGTCTTAGTAATAATTTCATTTTGAATAGGTTATACATTCATTCCTATAGGAAAAATTTCCAAAAGTACAAAAGAATATATAGTAGAGAGCTTCTTCCCATGAGGCAGCCACTGATTCAGTGTTCTTTTGTTACCATGTATATTCTTCCAGAAATAACTTACATACATACCTGTATTTTTTTAATATGCTACATAAAGGTAGTTGCTATACACAGTGTTCTGAGCCTAGAGAGTTTTCACTTAATATATTATGGAGATTGCTTTATATCATACATTGTCAATTTTCTTATTTGTATGCAAAAGGAATACGGAAATAGCATTCTGTTTTAAAGATATACCATAATCAACTTAGCCAATCTTAAACAAATTCAAGTTACATAGTTCAAATTCTTTATTTGTAAAAAAAATGCTGCAAGAATAAATTCTTATCTTTAACTAGTGTAAATTTTGTGTCTTGAAATCCTCTTCTGTTTCTCAAATGATGTGGATATGCATCATTTTTTTTCATTGAATCCATTAGCTAAAATTATTTTTTACTGAAGGGAGGAAAATGAAAGACAACATTTTGGTTAACGTTTGAATGTTTCAGCTAAGAGAAACAAAAGTACTAAATACAAAAGTTTACTGTTTCAAAGATACTGTCTGAAAAAACATTTATGATATGGTGTTTTTTATCATTTAATTATGAGTATAAACCACATATAACACTATTTATCCTAAGAATTGTTTCTGTAATTTTGTAATTTATTTATTTATTATAGGGAACAACTGAGAATTTACTAAATAAGTAGGCTGCATGCAGGTGAGAGCTTTTAGCTGCCCTCACTCACACTGGTAGAGGACCAGGTACCCTTTGGATGTCACCTGCCACCCACAATCCTCTCTCTCTCCTTCCCTCCCCTAGCAGAGCCCAGTGACTGCTGATCCCACTCTTGTGCTAATGTGACCACTGTTCAGGGCTCATTTATGATTGAAAAATATGTGGTATTCAGTTCTGTGTTTGTTTCTATGATAGTTCATGCAGTGTGTTGGTCTCCAACTGCCTCCAAGTTGCTGTGAAGACCATGATTTTGTCTTTATGACTGCATAATACTCCACTGTTTATAGGTATCACATTTTCTTTATCCAGTCCACTTTTATGGACATCTAGGGTGGTTCCACGTTTTTCTACTCTGAACAGCATGGCAGTAAAAGTGTGTGCAGATGTCTTTTTGATAGAGCAATTTACATTCTTTTAGGTACATTTCCATGGGAGGAATTGCTGGATCATATGGAAGTTCGATTTTTAGTTTTTTTAGGAATTGCCACACTGTTTTCCATAAAGGGTGAACTATCTTGCAGTCCAACCAACAGTGAAGAATTTTTCCTTTTTCTACACATACATGCCAACTTCTATTATTTTTTAACTTGATGGCAATTCTTACTGGAGTTAGGTGGTATTTCACTGTAGTTTTGATTTGCATTTTTCTGATGAATTGTGCGGTTGAGCATTTTTTCAGGTGTCTGATGGCTGCTTGTATGTCATCTTTTGAGAAATGTCTATTAATATCCATTGCCTACTTTTTAATAGGGTTGTTTATTTTTTATCTTTCACATTGTTTGTGTCCCCTGTAGAGCCTGGACTTAAGTTCTTTCTCAAATGTATAATTTGCAAATATATTTTCATATTTTATGGGCTGTCTCTTTATTCTTTTGATGGGTTCTATTGCTGTGTAAAAGTTTTTCAGTTTGATGAAGTCCCACCTGTCTAAGCTTTTGTAGCATTCTCTTTTGGGAACATGGTCATGAATTCATTGACTACTCTGATGTCCAAAAGGATGTCTCCTATGTGTTCTTCCAGGATTCTTATAGTTTGAGGTTTTACGTTTAGGTCTTTGATTCATTTTGAGTTAATTTTTCATTATATGGTGATAGGTAGGCATCCAGTTTTATTCTTCTGCATGTGGTTAGCCAGTTTTCCCAGCAACATTTGTTAAATATGGTCTCCTTTTCCCAGTGGTGGTTCTTGGTGGCTTTGTCGAAGATGAGTTATCTGAGAGGTTGTGTATTTATTTCCAGATTATCGGTCCTATTCCATTGGTCTGTGTGCCTATTCCTGTACCAATACAAATGCCATCTCGGTTATTGTAGCCTTGTAATAAAGTCTGAAGTCTGGAAGTGTGGTATCTCCTGCTTTGCTGTTTTTGCTGATGATTGTTTTAGCTATGTGTGCTCGCTCCAGTTTCCATAGGAATTTCTGTATTGTCATTTTCAGGTCTGTGAAAAATGCTTTTGGTAATTTGATGGATATTGCATTGAATCTGTAGATTGCCTTAGGTAGGATGGACATCTTGACAATATTGGTTCTTTCAATCCATAAGCACGGTATGCTTTTTTCATTTGTTTGAGTAATCCTTGATTTCTTTGAGCATTGTTTTATAGTTTTTGTTGCAAACGTTTTTCACTTCTCTGGCTAGGTGGATGCCAAGGTATTTCTTTTTTTATGACATTATGAATGAGATTGTGCTTTATATTTAGTTCTCTGCCTGCTTGTTGCTGGTGTATAGAAATGCAAATGTCCTTTATACATTGATTTTGTAACCCAAGACTTTACCAAAGTTGTTTGTCAGTGCAAGAAGTTTTTGATAGACTTCCTAGGGTTTTCTAGGTATAGAATCATAACATCCAAGAAAAGGAATATCTTAACTTCCTATCTGGATAACTCTGATTTCCTTTTCATGCACGATTTATCTAGACTGATTGCTTTAGCTAGGACCATTAGCATTATGTTGAATAAGAGTGGAGAGAGTGGGCATCCTTATCTTGTTCCAGTTCTTATGGGGAATGCTTCCTGCTACTGAGCAAAATGTTGGCTGGAGGTTTATCATAGATTACCTTTATTGTTTTGAGGAATGTTCTTTCCATGTCTATGTTTTTGAGATTTTTTTAATCAAGAAGAGATGCTGGATTTTGTCAAGTGCATTTTCTGCGTCTAATTAGATAATCATGTGGTTCTTGGTTTTACATCTGTTTATGTGCTGAATTACATTTATGGTCTTGTGAATGTTGGACTAGTTTTGCATCCCAGGAATGAAGCACATCTGGTCATGGTGGATAATCCATGAGATGTGTTGTGGAATCTTATTTACTAGAATCTTGTTGAGAATTTGTGTGCTTATGTTCATTAAGGAGATTGACCTGTAATTGTCTTTCCTTTTTGGGTCTTTGCCAGCTTTGAATATTAGGATAATGTTTGCTTCATCAAATGAGTTAAGGAGAATTTCATAATTCTTGATTGCCTTGTAGAATTCAGCAATTCAACTGGGAAGCCAGCTGATCCAGGGGCTTTTTTTTTTTTTTTTTTTTTTTGGTGGAGCAGTGTCTTATGACAAATTTTATTTCTTAGATTGCTATTGGTCTATTTAGAATTTCAATTTCTTCTTGTTTCAACCTTGTTCGATCGATTGATGCCATAAAATCCTCATTTCCTTTAGATTTTCTAGTTTATTTGCATACACATGTTCATGGCAATCTCTGATAAGCTTGCAAATTTCTTCAGGGTTAGTTGTAACATCACTCTTTTATTTCTAATTGTGATTATTTAGACTTGTTCTCTCTCCCTCATTTTTTAAAAGTCATTCTGGCCAGGGATCTATCAATCTCATCTATCTTTTCAAAGAACCAGCTTTTTGTCTTGTTGATCCTTATTATGATATTTTTGTCTTCTATATACTGCAATCATACCTTTTTATTAGTAATCTAGGTTTTACTACTGAAATTAGGAATTAGATGATCTTGCCTTTTCAGTTCCCTTAGGTGTAACTTTAGGCTGTTTACTTTTGATCTTTCTATTTTCTTGATGATGCAATGCTGTGAATTTTCCTCTCAACACTGTGTTCATGGCATCCCAGAGTCTTATAATATGTGTCTTTGTTTTTGTTTGATTCCAGGAATTTTAAAATTTCTGTCTTGATTTATGTGTCTACGTAGAAATCATTCATTAGAATGTTGTTTAGTGTCCACGTCTTTGTATGTTTGGGGGGTATCTTGTTGATGGTGTTATTTATTTTTCTTCTACTGTCATTTGAGAATATGCATGGTATTATTTTGACCTTTTGAAATTTATTGACACTTTTTTTATGTCTGAGAATGTGCTCAATCTTGGAGTATATTCCACATGCTGATGAGTAGAATGTGTACTCTGTAGTTGTTGGATAAAGTGTTCTGTAGATGTCTATTAAATCCATTTGATCAAGTGTTGAGTTAAGGTTTCAGAACTCCTAGTTGGTTTTTGCCTCAATAATCTAACTAAAGCTGTTAGTGGGGTGTTTAGGTCTCCACCTATAATTGTGTGAGAGTCAATGTACTTTTATAGTTTACTTAACAGTTGTTTTATAAAACCTTTCATTCCTGTGTTGGATGCGTATATGTTTAAGGTAGATATTTCTTGCTGGTGGAATGAGACTTTTATCATTATGTAGTATTCTTCTGTGTCATTTTTAACTTCTGATTGTTTTAGTCTATTTTGTCTAACATCAGAAAGCTACACTTGCTCGCTTCTGTTTTCCATTTGCCTGAAAGGCCATTTTCCAGACCCTAACTTTGAGCCTGTGTCTTTTGTAGTGAGGTGAGTTTCCTGAAGGTAGCAGACTATTGGATCATGTTTCCTTATACAGTTTTCCACTCTATGTCTCTTCAATAGTGCATTTTAATCTATTAATGATCAAAGTGAGTATTGAAATGTGAGAGTTTATTCTTGTCATACAGCTTTTAGAGGGTTGCTTTGCCTTTTATTTCTTTTGCTTTTACTTTTGTATTTATGTATGTGTGTATTTTCACTTTTTAAATGATCTCTATGCTCTGTTAACTCTGTGCTTGCCTGTAATTTTGTGATGAGTATGACCATTCTTTTGTTTCTGTGTTCATCACCTTCTTAAACATCTTCTGAATCGCTGATCTGAAGGTGGGAAAGATTTTAATTCTCTACTTAGTGAGGTAGGAAATTCTTGACTGGAAATGCTCATATTTAGGGACATTAAAAATTGGACTTCAGTCCCTTCTGGCTTGTAGTGTTTCTGCAGATAGAACTGGAGTGATTCTGATGGGTCTACCTAGGTAGGTAATCTAAACTTTCTCTCTTGCTGCCTTTAGGAGTTTTTCTTTCATGATTACTTTGTGGAGGTAAGTTACTATGTGTATTGGGGATAATCTTTTCACATGATGCCTTGCAGGGGTTCTCTGAATCTCTTGTGCTTGAATTTTTGCCTCTGTATTGAGATTAAGTTTTCTTGGATGACCACATAGAATGCTTGTTCCATGGTGTTCTCAATTTTCCCTTCTGCTTCAGGGATGCCAGCCAAGTGTAGATATGGCTTCTAGACATAGACCCACATATTTCAGAGACTTTGCTCATTCATTTTGAGCCATTTTCTATGTTTTTGACATACTGGGTTGACTCCATATTTTGGTCTTCGAGCTATGAGATTCTTTCTTCTGCCTGATTGGTCTGTTCCCCATGAAGGCTATTGTTCTTTTAAATTCCAGGACAAAGTTATTCATTACAATTTTTGAAATTGGCCCACTCTGCTTTTACTTCCTGTACAAATACAGTGAGTTTTCTTTCTAGATTTTTGTGGTTCTCTTTATTAATTTTAACCATTCAATCTTTGAGTTCTGTGACTGTCATCTGGGGCAGGTTGTTTTAGAGGGTCTTCCATTGTTTGTGCACTGATAGCTGCTTTTTTGGGCACTGTCTCTTTAAGACTTCTAGGATTTTCTCTTTCATCATTTATTCTTCTCATTTGTGAAGAATAACTCTTCTCACTTTAAATTTCTTCTTTAGTTTTGTTGTTTTGAAGTTAGTTAATGCCTTTATGTTCTAGGGCCTTTTCTATCATTCACTATATATCATTTAGTGAGAGAAAGAGAGGTATTCACTTCTGCCCCATGCTCCATCCTGAAAAAGGCTTTTTTTTTTTTTTTTGCTGCAGAGTTTTGTCCTGAGGCTAGACTGGTTGGTCTGGTTTTCAACTGCCATTGCCAGTACTCTGTGGGGAATGGGTGGGAGAATAGGCTCCCTGCCTGCTGTTTGCAGTTTGTATCCAGAAACCTTCCATGGGGAAAGTCTCTGGTTGTTTTACATATCACTCCTTCTCAATTCATGTTCATGCTCAGCACTTGAAAGAGAGTTAGCTCCCTGCCATGGGGGGATCTGCCTTGTGGACACATGGAGATGGCAAGAGATCCTCCATGATCTGGGGGGATGGTTGACTGCCAGATGCTAGCAGTAGGCGCCAGCTGATTGTAATCAATTTTTAAAAGAGAAAATATTCCATTCCCCTACAAAGGAGAAGCAGGAGAAAATTTTGTAGCTTCAACTCTTGTCTTTCCCAACTTGGCAACATATTTTCTGGGTAATTTTTGCTCAGTGGTCTCTTAAAAGGATGCAGTCATAATATTGCCTTCAATGCAGTCATAGGAAGGCTTTACTAAGACCTATTCTAATATGTTTGTATAATGAAGAACTGAAAGCTAAATTGACATGTTAAATGGCAAATTTACATATGTCTTGAAAATTAGATCTTAGATGTACAGGACAAATTAGTTTAATTCACTTCAAATTTGCTTTTATTGGGTGGTGTAAAAAAAGGCATTTTGTGATTGATACATATCCATTTTTCTCCCTCACATTTCCCAGGCTTCTCTGCAATTACTTTGAAGCCATGTGACTAACTCTCAACAAAAAGTTATAGAAATGTCAGTAGAATCAATAAATGTCACTTTAAGCTGATGCATTTAAGAACTGTGTACCACAGACAAGTAAAAAGACATTTCATGCTCATGGATTGGAAGAATCAACATTGTTAAATTGACCACATAATTCAAAGTGATCTACAGATTTAACATAATTTCTATCAAACTATCAATGTCATTTTTCCCCAGAATTAGGAAACAAAATCCTAAAATTTATGTGGAACCAAACAAGAACCAGACTAGCAGAAGCAATCCTAAGCAAAAAGAACAGAGCTGGAGGCATCACATTATTTGACTTTAAATTATACTACTAGTCTTTAGTAACCATAACAACATGGTACTGGTACAAGAGCAGACACATGGACAAATGGAAAAACATAGAGAATCCAGAAAGAAATAAAAGTGCTTTCAACCAACTTATCTTCAACACCAAAGAGAAAAACAAACACCAGTGAAAGGACATCCTATTCAACAAACGGGACAGGGAAAATTGGATACCTACATGTAAATCAATGAAACTTGATTCTTATCTCTCACAATATACAAAAATTAACTCAAGATGAATTAATTAACTCAAGATGGACCTGAAATCATATAAATCCTAGGAAAAAAGAAAAAATTATTCTGAAAATTGGCCTAAGCAAATAATTTATGTCTAGGTTCCCAAAAGCAAATGCAACAAAAACAAAAATAAATAAATAGGACTTAATTAAACTAAAAAGATTCTGCACAGTAAAAATAAATGATCAATTGGGTACATAGGCAACCTCCAGAATGGGAGAAGATATTCACAAACTGTTCACCTGACAAAGACTAATATCCAACCTCTATGAAGAACTTCAATCAGCAAGAAAAAAAATTACCTTATTTAAAAAGTGGGTAAACACAGACACCTGTCAAAATAATATGTACCAATGGTCAACAAACATGTAAAAAAAATGCTTAACATCGCTCATCATCAGGGAAATGTAAATTAAAATCTCAATGAGATATCACCTTATACCAGTCAGAATGACAATTTTTTAAAAAATCAAGAAACACTAGATGTTGGCACAGATGCAGAGAAAGGGAAATACTTATACGTTGGTGGGAATGCAAATTAGTACAATCTATGAAAATCAATATGAAGATTTTTCAAAGAACCAAAATTAGATTTACCATTTGATCCAGCAATCCTACTACTCTGTATCTACCCACAGGAACAGACGTTCCTTTTTGTACAAAAGAGACACCTGCACTTGTTTGTTTATTGAGGCACAGATTTGGAATCAACCTAAATGCTCATCAACTGATCAGTATATAAATAAAATGTGGTGTATTTATATATATAATATTCAGCCATAAAGATAATGGAATGATATCTTTTATAGAAACTTGGATGGGATTGGAGACCAGCATCCTAACTGAGGAACTTCAGCAACAGAAAACCAAATATCACAATTATACTTATAAGTGCGAGCTAAGCTAATCATCTGTAAAGGCATGTAGGAGGGATAATGGACATTGGAGACTCAGAAAAAAGAGGGTGAGAAGGGGAGATATATGAAAAATCTCCTACTGAAAACAATGTACACAAGTGGAGGTGATAATTACACTTAAAGTCCAGGTGTTTTTGCCACTAGACAATGCACCCATGTAACCAAAAACCATCTGTACCCCCCTAAAGTTATTGGAAAAAATAATTAAATAAATAAATAAATTTGAATTAAACAAAAGGAACTGATGTACCATTTCCATGCCATCTCCTCCCATGCTATATCCTCTCTAGACTCTTCATGTTTCAAGTCATATGTCTACAAAATTGTGGGACTTCCAACTGTCTTGATCTCTGAGTGATGACATAAAACAGGTTCCACTGTTCATCCAAACCCCCACCTCCATAAATTACTCACTTTAGATATGCAACATAAGCAAAAAATATACTTTTTCCTTCTTGTTTTGAAAACATTAAGACTTATGGTCTTATATTTTCCTTATAGCATAGATTATCCTATCTGATTCACAAAATATTCACATGAAAATCTAACTTTGGAAGATTCTTCTTCATGTTTCTAGAAAAACTCTGAAAATTTCAATTCAAATTAAAAAGAGATATATTGCCAGCAAGTAAGCTTCAGATCATGGCAGAATTTTTTTTTCTTGCATTGATGCTTAAATTGAAATAAAATCAAGGAAAATGTAAATGTAAAGGAATCCTTTTTTATTAAATGTGTAATTGAAAAGTAATAGAATGAAGAGTTTAATGAACACACACACAAATACTATAGAGTCTAAAAAGTACATAATAATAACAAAGAATGGGACAAGGCTATCCTTTGTGTTCTCTGTTGACTCAGTTCATGAATACCATGAGCCTGAAAAGACTGAATATTCAGTGACTTCCCTTAGGTTACAGTTGTATTATCAATAGAAAAAAAAAGTAACCAGACCCTTCTTTAGGGTACGATCTCAGAATCTTGAAACTATAAAATGCATCCAGACCCTAAGGAATAGAGATAATTCATAGACATTTCTTTTAAGTTTCAAAAAAACATCAAGTACTAATATAGGTAACAAATAATTTTCGGGTGTTTTGATTACATATGGCTGATTGGCAAATGGAAATGTTATCATGGAGAATGTACATACTTGGAAACAAAAACAAATCTTTTTTTTTTTTTTTTTTAATTACAGCTTTGTCACTAATTTTTGTGATGTCCTGGGAAAGTTATGTAAGCTTTTAAGAGAAACAGATGGAAAATAATTCTCAAAGGTTGAAGACAGAAACTAATTATTTTTTTTCATACAAACACATGTTCATAAAATGTTCTAGGTGCTGAGGGTACAGGACCAAACACAGCACTTACATGTAAAGTTGAGCTACTTGTGTAGGAATGTGACTATCAGTGTTCCAAAACTTCCACTTGAATATATGTCTTCTTCTGGAAGAACAGAGTTAGCAGCCCCATTCTGGTGCTAAGAATGGAAGCTGCAAAAAAGTGACATGTCATCTAAGGTAGCAGTCCCAAACATTTTTGGCATCAGGGAATGATTTTGTGGAAGACAGTTTTTCCAGGAACAGGGATGTGAACAGGGAGAGGTGTGTAGTCAAACGTATAAGGCACCTACAACCTAGATCCCTCCCATTAGCAGATCACAAGAGGGTTTGTGCTCCCATGAGAATCGAATGCAAAGATTGATCTGAGAGAAGGTGGCGCTTCACTCACCCTCCTTCACCTCCTGCTGTGCAGCCTGGTTTTAACAGGCCAGGGACAGATACTAGTCTGCTGCCCAGGGCTTGGGGACTCCTGATCTGGGGAAAATAATTTCACTTCTATAGTATGGATGATCTTGTTTACATCTTGTTTAGACAGTTTGGCTTTATTTCTTTTTTTTTCTTTTAATTTTTATTATAAAGATGTGGGGTACATTTCAGGTTTAGGTATACAAACATTGATCATACAGATACCCTTGTTGATGAGGTATGCCCCTCCCTCCCCTAGCAGTTTCCCTCAACTGCCAATTCCACCCCCCTTCCCTGACA
Source organism: Tarsius wallacei (assembly GCA_963574415.1). Taxonomy (NCBI): domain Eukaryota; kingdom Metazoa; phylum Chordata; class Mammalia; order Primates; family Tarsiidae; genus Tarsius; species Tarsius wallacei. The sequence continues at coordinate 24,662 of CAUYQG010107456.1, forward strand.
GTTTCCCACTACTGCCAACTGCTTTCTTATAGCATTATAATTGTTCAAGGTCCACTTATGAGTGAGAACATATGGAACACTGTTCTTTGTTTCTGTGATAAATCTCTGAGTATGATCAACTCCAAATGCATCCAAGTTATTGCAAAGTCCATATTTTGGTCCTTCTTTATGGCTCCATAATATTCCATCATGTATATGTTCCACTTTTTTTTTTATCCAGTCCAGCTTCAATGGGCAACACAGTTGGTTCCATGTTTTTGCTATTGTGAATAGAGCCGCAACAAACTTACATGTGCAGGTATATTTTTGACAGAATGATTTGAATTCCTCCAGGTATATTCCCAATAGGGGAATTGCTGGGTCATATGGAAGGTCAATTTCTAGTTCTTTCAGGATTCGTCACATTGTCTTCCAAAGGCGCTGCACCAGTTTGCATTCCCACCAGCAGTGCAGAAGCATTCTTTTTTCTCCACATCCTCGCCAGCATCTGTTGTTGTTTGTTTCATTAATGATGGCCATTTTTACAGGGTTTAGGGGACACCCTTATGAAATTGGAACTGGGAGCCAATTCCTATTCAGAACCCTAAAAGCCAATACATTAAGAAATAAAATAGACAAGTGGGACCTCATCAAATTAACAAGCTTCTGCAAAGCAAAAGAAACCATCAAGAGAGCAGGGAGACAGCCCACAGAATGCAAAAATATATTTGCCAACTGTTCATCTGACAAAGGCCTAACATCTAGGATCTTCAAGGATCTCAAGCGCGCTGAAAGGAAAAAAACAAGCAGCCCCTTTAAGAAGTGGGCAAAAGACATGAATAGACACTTCTCAAAAGAAGATATACAGGCAGCCAACAGACACATGAAAAAGTGCTCAGCCTCACTCATCATCAGAGAAATGCAAATCAAAACCACATTGAGATACAGTCTGGCTTTATTTCATTCTTCATTCCTTTATTCAATAAATTTTTATTTAGCAAATGCATTGTGTTGAACAATGTGGCAAGAACTGGGAATGTATGCGTCTTGTTCCTAGTGTAACATGAACACTGCAAATGGACATTATAATAAAATCAGACAACTGTTAATAAAACTAGTCATAAAGTGCTATTGAAATACCAAAGAAAAATATTTAAGTATCCTGGTGATGAGGAGATGAGATGATTTGTTGTAGTAAGGGAAGCTATTACAAAAATTATATTAAATGATCTTTTAAGAAAATGTAGAATTTTCTCAGGGTGATATCAAGTTCTGGTTGACAAAGGTGATATAGGGAAAGAAGATTATCTTTCAGGACAAGTGTATATTATGTGAAAATATGTGGAGACTTGTACTTGTAGAATTGCATGTAGTTAAGTTTTTATTTTAATTTTATGGAGTATGAAGTTGAATGAGTGGGTTATTTCTTGGAACCCAGCCATTCATTTGCTAGGGTTTAAAAATGTTCTGAAAGCAGCTAACCTAAAAATATTAGCAAAGGAAAAAGTAAATGTCTTTACTTTCTCATTCTTATTTAAAATTCAACTTGAAAGTTGATTTTCTAGGTTATATTTAGACATTTTAAGGTAATGGAGAAAGAGAGGGATTATCATCTCAGCACATTGGCATGCAACTTGGGTTTGTACTTTTTAAAGTAATTACAGGGAAATGTGCATATTTATAGTTGACTTTGACTTTCTTACAATTATTTAACAAGGCAGGCTCACAATATTGCTCTCATGATCTAAGATCCTGTAATCTCTCTGGGGCCTAATTATCCCCTGATAACCTTGCCCCTTGACGACATCTGTATTGCTATTATAAAACATGTTTATTTTGGTAAAGGACATATATTTTGTAGTGTAATAGCATTAAACTGTCAGACCTGAGTGTTAACAGCAATTTGCCCAAAGAGCTTTCAGAAAAGATTAGCTCAGGCATTATATGTGGCTTATCAGACAATCTAAGGGGGCTCAAAAGTCTTTTTTTTTTTACTATTATGTTTTTTTCTTGGAAAGGAAAACCCTGCAGCATTAGAACCTGCAGCATATTAGGAGTCAATATCCTCAAATAGGACAATTTATAGTTTTACCTGTTAAAACCTTTACTAAGGAGCACAGCCAATTAGGATGATACACAAAAAAATATATAACTGGTATGAAAAGGTAAATGAGGTCATGTCCATAGTAATGCTTAAAATTTAAGAGTGCGGTTCTAGAATTAGAATCCTTTTGTTTCAAGTCCCAGCTTTTTGCTTATTACCTATGTGAGTTCATAATAACTGTGTGATTTATTTTAACTTTAGTTTTCTCAGATGTTAAAATGGGGACAACTATGGGGAGGGTAATAACAGTATTCACTTACATTACTATAAGAGAAATTAAAATAGGTATTAGTTAAAATGTTTTTAAGAATGATAACATAACAATCCATTAAGAAACAGCTATTATTTGTATTATAGTTAATCATCACTGCCCATTTACTATCCATCAAATAGGTATTACACTCCAACTTTGTGCTACTCACTGCTATGAAGTAGGTATTAAATGGTAACCCAAAGGAACTTATTTTTTGCTATTATAAAGCTAATAATGAGTATGCTTATCTTTCATTATTATTCTACAACATTATGCCTTTGAATCTTAAAAATAAATTGTCTTCCCAGACTGTCATTTGGGTTTGGAATAAGAGCTCTCACTTATCCTCAAATCTGGTGATACCCATCCAAAAAGGTTATAGCAAGAGCCTTGCAGACCATGCCTTCTCTAAAGTAGAATAGGAGGAGGAGGAGGAGGAGGAGGAAGAAGAAGAAGAAGAAGAAGAAGAAGAAGAAGAAAAGAAGGAGGAGGAGGAGAAAGAAGAAAATAAATCAATGTACTGAGTATTGTACTTGTCATTTCAAAATATGTCATGTGGTTACTGTTTTTGTAACATTTTGAAGTAATTGGAGCAGATATTCATTAAATTTTACTTCAGCATATATTTGTGCCAACAACTTTGGAGATAAAGCAGTAAACATATAACTATATTGTAGTGGAAGGAGATGAATTTAAATAGCAATAAAAAATATTAAGTGAAATATATGTTTAGCCAATAAGATGATGGTAAGTCAAATGGAGAGAAATAAAGTCGGAATGATGGAAAAAGCATGCAAAGGTGGGTGCTATCTTTGAAGAGTGATAAAGAAAGTATTCAATAAGCTGAGATGCTTAGAATGTAGATGCTTCAATAAGCAAAAAAGAAGGAATGTGTCAGTTGAACAAACTGAGGCTAAGAAAGATGGTTTTATTTATTTATATATGTATGTATTTATTTATGGCCTTTCTGTGTTTAAAAATTGATTTTAGGTGACTTAAAAACAGATGTTAAAAACAGCCAGAGAAGATAAAAAGGGAGGAAGAAAATTCAGGCAAGAGGAAAATAATGTAGGAAAATAAAACAAACAAATAAACAAAGATTTGCATTTATAAATATTTACTTTCCAAATGTTAGCTGTAAACTCACCATTTTGTCTTTGAGTATTTTACTAGCCAATGCAAAGAGAAGCTAATCAATGACAAAATTCAAGTAAATCCCTAACAAAACAACTCAACTGATAATTTAGGAGGAACTTTGGTGTTACTGGTATTGAGATCAGAAAGGAAAGTGTGACTAAAGCAGTCAATGATATCATTACAATACAGCAATAGGGTTCCTCACATTAATTATTATAATATTTCTTCAATGTAAACAAAAACCAAAGTGCAATTCCATACATAGTGTTACCTGCAAACAAAGACAACGTTGTCTAGTTACTTATCACTCTGAGGACCTGGATGAAACACAGCATAGATTTTAGACTATCTCAATAAATGGTTAAAGAAAATTTCTTAAAAATAATATCACTTTCAGGATTGGACAAGATGGTAACAGAACCAGTTGGAGTATGTGAATCTATGCATGGGTGAGTGTATATAAGAATCCGTGTGTATGTGTGTGAGCAAGTGGGTGAGCGAATGTCCAATAGAAGGGAGACACAGAATCAAACACCTGGGGCTTCCCTGAAGAAGTGGTTGCAATTTACTACTGCTGTGAATTCAGTGTCTGCACATGCAGGAACATTCACCATTCTTAGGGCATCTCTCAGGAAATGGCAGCAGAGATAAGCCACCACTCAGCACCTGGCACCTGACCAACATCACCACCTGTGGCAACAGGCCAGGCACTGGCAGCAGGGTCTATAGAGAAAGCATGGGGTGGAAATCTGGATCCGAGCCCCACGAGAGGATAAGACTTGGGCCAACATCATCTTCTCTGTCTCAAGCCAGGTAGAGACCTGCTCTAGCTTGTCAATTCTGAACAGCCTGCATCCTTAGACAAAGGGGCAATGTCCACAACCCTCTGGGATCAGCCATCATTTGCCCAAAAGGATATTCCAAGGGCACGATACAAGAGAGACAAATGTCCCATCCTCCACACTAGATCTTACACAGATGTGTATAATCAAAGTAGACTTAGCAGCAGATGAGTTGGAGCAAGTTCTAATCTGATTCACCCCTCTTCCCCAAGCAGTCTGTAGGACGTCAGACCCACAGGGAGAGTAGCCTGATCTGTCTGCACTGAGCGCAGAGGGGAGGGACTAGAGACCAGAGCACCCTCCAACCATAGCAAGCAAATACAACAGCACTGGGGACACACAAGTAAAAAAGAAAAAATAATAAAATGAAAAGGAAAGGAATTGGCAGTTCTAGAAACAGTCACAAGAGGAAGTTCATTTTTTAATTTTTTTTTTGTCCACTTTCTCCATACATACATTTCTACATATGTCTTCTGATTAAACTTGCCCCTTTTTCTGTCTCTTTTTTTGCATATGGGTGCATTTGAAGGAGAGTATCTTTGATTTTTTGTTTTGCATTTATCTGTTCATTTGTGTGCCTGTCTGCTTTCCTTCTTCTCTTTCTTTCTCTTCATCTTCCTCTCATCACCCTTCCTTCCTTTTTATTATCTCATTTTGTTTTCAGGGGGCATACATATGCTCCCACTGTATGGACATGTTGCAAGGTTGTAGGATGTGGGCTCCAGGGGGCCCACACACCAGTCAGTTTTAACCCAAACTGTTAAAAACATAGAAAAGAAGTTCAAAAAGTTGAAACAAAGCTTCCAAGAGATGTGCATTCATATTAAGGGTCTGAACTTCCATGTGATTGGCATTCCTGGGGAAGAAAGGGAGACAGAAACCACCTTGGAACAAACATCCCTTGAGGCTAGCCAAGAAAATTTGCCTTGTTTCATTAGAGATGCAACCATCCAAACACAAAAAGATTCAGAAAACCCCTACAAAGCATCAGATTAGAAGACAAACTTCTAAATATAGTAATTAACTTACACAAAGTAAGTATAAAAGAAAAAAATCCTAAAGGTAGCAAGAGAGAAAGGTCAGACTACATACTGGGGAAGTCCAATTAGTATAGCCACATACTTATCCACAAAACACTACAAGCTAGAAGATACTGGAGACTAATCTTCAAAATTCTCAAAGATAAACAATTCCAAGCAATGATTTCCTACCCTGCTAATCTAAGCTTCATCACAGAGAATTAAAATCCTTCCCAGACATTCAATCCCTAAAAGCTTATGCTGCCTCCAAACCAGCTCTACAATAAATGCTTAAGAAGGTGTAAGCACAGAATAAATAAAAAAAGAATGACCATGCTATTCCCAAAAATGTAGGGAAACAGAGAGTCAACACAGCATGCATTGTGACTGCAAAATTGAACACACATATCAATCTAAAAATCAAAACAAAACCAACAAACAAATAAACAAACGGCAGCAACAACAAAGAACTGCATAAGAACCTCATGATAGGGATTAACTGTCACATCTCAATACAAAGGACTCTTATAGACAAAGTTAGCGGATGAAAAACAAATTTCACACAAACAGAACACGAAAGAAGGCAGGAGTTGTGATCTTAATATCAGACAAAGCAACCCTTAAACACTAAAAAATTTTAAAAGACACAGAAGGACACTACACAATGATAAAAGGTTTACTGCATCAACAAGAAATATCCATCTTAAACATATATGAACTCAACACAGGAGCACCAGTTTTTATTAAAAAGCCAATAAGTAAACTAAAAAAGATATTTACGCTAACATTATCATAGCTGGGGAATTAAATACCCCACTAACTACCCGAGAGAGATCACTGAGGCAAAATATTAACAAGGAGATGCAAAACCTCAACTGGACTCTTAACTAAAAGGAATTAATAGATACCTACAGAACATTCCACCCAACAACCATGGGATATACTTACTACTTATCACCACATGAAACATATTCCAAGATTGACCACATCCTCGACCATAAATCAAAAATAAACAAATTTCATAAGATTGAATTACTGCCATGCACCTTCTCAGACACCAGTGGAATAAAAATAATTATCAACATCATCAAAATTCTCCCAAAACTCACAAAACTGTGAACACTAAACAGCATGATGCTGAATAACTCCTGGATCAACACAGAAATCAAAACAGAAATTTAAAGATTCCTGGAAACAAATGAAAACAAAAAAATCTTACCAACACTTCCAGGATGCCATGAAAGTTGCAATGAGAGGAATTCATATCTTTATAAACATACATCAAGAAAATAAAAAGAGAACAAGTTGACAGCCTAAAAAAATCACCTAAGGGCACTGGATAAACAAGACCACCAACACCCTAACTTCAGCAGAAAAATCTAGATCACTAAAGTATAAGCCCAAATAGCGGACATAAAATACAAAAATAACATTTAAAAAATGAATGAAACAAAATGTTGGTTCTTTAAAAGTATAAACAAGATTGACTGATCCCTGGCCAGATTGACCACAAAAAAAGAGAGAAAAAGACCAAATGAACACAATCAGAAACACAAAAGATCAAGTCACAACTGACCTCAAAGAATACAAAAGATTGTCAAAGATTACTATGCACATTTGTATAAAAACAAACTCAAAAATCTAAATGAAATGAAGGGCTTATCTATCTAATCCTGAATTGTACCCCATAGCTTTAAAATAAAAAAGAATATGCATAATCAATTTCTACCCACATCAAAATAATATCATCTTATTCAAATAAGAGTAACTTTACTATGTCTCATTAATGCTACTATTCTATGAAGAATGCAATAATATAATTTTTAAAAATATGAAAACTTAACAGAGATATTTTCTAAAGAGTTGACCACTACCTTAATACATAAATTAATTGACCAAAGATTACACATTTGGAGCACAGAAGAGTTATAGTTTAAACCTTGGTATTTATAACTCTATATACACTTCTTAATTGAATATACATCTTCATTTGTTTTTAAAATTGTTTAAATCATGTTCTATTTTTATTATATATGTAGTAGATTCATCAAGAATAAAATGAATATACAATATAATAATAAGTGAAATCATAATATAAAATAAAAAATTAATAAAAATAAATAAGAAGAGATAAAATTTTCAAAGTGAAAATTCTACAAAAAATCTGTGTGTTACAATTTAGTAAGAATGTTCTGTAACTTTTGTTTCTGGCAGTAGGAAAAATTAATTTAAACCCAGTTAGAATATTCCAATAGAAGACTAGCCAATAGAAGCATGAATTTTAAAAAAGTGTGATGGGGCATATGCTAAATAAAAGAATTTAACTTAAAACCATTGTGATTAAAGCACAGTGAAATTCATATAGAAAGGAAAAATAGATTAGTAGAAATGAATAGATGGAAATACACATGTGAACTTAACAAAGGTCAATTATTGGCATTTCAATTAAATGAGAAAACATGGCTTATTTAATAACTAGTGGTAGAATGTTGTACTATCTGTCTAGGAGAAAAAGGAAAAACTCCCTACTTTATACCGTATACACACACAACCACACACAAAATACAGATTGATTAGCAACTTTTTTAAGTGAAAAAAAAGTTTTCAGAAAACCTGCTGACATCAGATCTACTGGAAAGTTTAATATCCTGGTATATTTAACTGAATGAAGTGAGAAACTGTCCTTCCAACAATGTCCCTAAATATCATTATTTCCAAATGTATTACCTTTGTGATTATTTCATGTAAATGTAGAGGGATTGTGACAGGCAAGAGATGTAAAACCATATGCTCAGTCCACTATTTTAAATAGGCATCACTTCATTCTGTCTCTCTTTTAGAAGGCCCATGCACATGAAAGACTTTGTATTATAGATGTAGAAAATGGTAAGCGACCACATCTAATGCAAGGATTCTCTTATTAGAATAACTGAATGGTATTAGTCCAATCTCTTACTCAACATTTCAAAAAATAATTACTCACAGCAATCACAAAAAACCCGTTCCATTTTCGAGCAGGCCCCTGCGACTTCTACCCATTATTCCTAATTTCTCCCACATTTTTAAATCTTATTTTTATTCACATTTTATACATATATCATTAATCATATAAAGAATGAGATAGAAGTCTCACTTTTTTGTTGTGCTTTATTTTGTTTGTTTGTTTGTTTCAACTTTAAATTTTTTATTTTAAAATCGTGGGGTACAATTCAGGGTTAGGTACACAAATATTCATTGTGCAGGTACCCTTGTTGATGAGGTGTGTTCCCCCTTCCCCAGGCAGTTTCCCACTACTGCTGATCCCACCTGCCCACCGCCCAACACCCCGCAGTTTCCAGCTACTGTCAATCCTTTTCTCATAGTATTACAATAGTTGTTCAAGGTCCACTTATGAGTGAGAACATGTGATACTCAGTTTGTTGTTTCTACAAAAAATCACTCAGTATTATAGGCTCTAAGACCATCCAGGTTGCTACAAAGTTCATGATTTTTTTTTCTTTATGGCTGCAT
>CAUYQG010107461.1:0-11221 GCA_963574415.1 Tarsius wallacei
CTCACACATTAAACTAAAAATAGAGAAAAACATAAAAGCAAAATCAAACAAGCCAAAAAAAAAAACTTGAAAGATGAACAGTCAATCATTCATGTACACCCATAAATACAAAATAAAAATTAAAAAAAGAAGACAGAAAAAAAGAGGGGGATGCAGATCAAACCCTCACATGCACATTCATGCACAAAGGAAAAGTATTAAAAATTTAAAAAAAAACTAACAGACAAAAAAAGAAACCTGCTCTCTTGTGGCAGATTTTGTAATTGTGACTCTCAGCTGCTTCTCCACTGTCTCCTGCAGAGCTTTGGCCTCATTCACAATCTCCCCAGTGTCCAGCCCAGGGAAGGAGGAGTGGGTGTGGGTGGGACTGCAGTCCTCCCCTCCCACTCTGGTATCGTCAGGGGGATTCCCCTCTGGTAGGGATATGTGGGATTGTCTCTTCCCCAGGTACTGATGAGGGGTTAAGCCAGGCTTAACCTGCAGAGAAGTCCTCCTGTTGTGGCTGATGTCCTGGGTTCACCTCTCTTGGTTATACCCCAGCCATGTGTATCTGATGTTCAGAGGATTGCTGGGGAGTAGGGGGTTGATCTTTTGGAAGCCTTCCTCATCCTTTTCTGGCCACACCCTTTGTCCCATGGCTGAGTCAGGGCAGAGGGTGGGGTGCCTGAGACTCCCTACTTGTCCTGTCCCTCTGTAGTTTGTGCTTTCAGGATATTCCCTCTGGATCACCATCAACCCCTGAGTAGTTAATCTGTTGGCTGGAGAGATTGGGTATGTTGCTCCGTGGTGGGCAAGCTGGAGCACATTTTTGCCCCTTTTCAAGATGGTGGGGGACCTCTTTCTTCTTCTCCAGTGGAGCTCTGCCTCTGGGCTCCCTTGCTGTGCTCCCTTCAAGCTCTTGATTCCAGTGTCCAGCCAGGCACTACAGTGGTGAGGCAGAGCCTGGAGCCAGCAGTCTGTCTCCATAGCTTCTTCCCTGGAAGGTCTTTGTTGGTTTAAAAAGAATGGCACTCAGTTTCTGTGCCTGAGAAGCTCTAGGAAAGAAGCAGAGCAGCTTCTTCATGAGGAGAGCCCTGGCCACTTGCTCCTGAGCCCCTACTCAGTCTCTTCTGGCAGCTTCCTCTTAGGAAGGGCTTTGTTGATTTAAAAAAATGGTGCTCGGCTTCTGTGCCCTGGGAAGCACTAGGATCCAAGCAAACCAGCTGTGGCACCAGTCGCTTCACCAGGAGACCCCTGGCCATTTGCTCCTGGTTCCCCACTCAGCCAGCCACTCACACACCCACTTACTCACCGACACATACACACAATTTTCCGTATACTCACTCACTCATATTGGGACTCGCATAGTCCGACTGGCTCTGCTGCCATATTCCTCCAACCCGAACCTGTTCTTTCATTTCTGTGCTCAAAACTTTTTTAAGCATCTCCTGAAGGGCTGGTCTTGAGGAGGTGTATTCTTTAGAGATTAGATGTCTGGGAAGGATTTTAATTCTCCATCACTGATGAAGCTTAGCTTGGCAGGGCAGGAAATTCTTGGCTGGAATTGATATCTTTGGGAATGTTAAAGACGGGATTCCAGTCTCTTCTGGCTTGTAGTGTCTGCTGCAGTTCTGATGGGTCTTCCTGGTAGGTGGACTGACCCTTCTCTATAGCTGTCTTTAGGATTTTTTCTTTCATGCTTACTTTGTGGAGACAGATTAGTGTGTGTCTTTGGAATGGTCTTAAGTAATACCTTGCAGGGGTTCTCTGAATCTCTTGGATAGTGACCTCTCTAGTGAGATATGGAAATTTTTCTAGGATAAATGCGTGGAAGTCTTTTTCCAGGGTTTTCTCAGTTTCCCTTCTGCTTCAAGGAGGTCAATCAACCATAGATTTGGTTTCTTTACACAATCCCTCACCTCTTGTCACCTTTGCTCATTGTTTTTGGACCTTGTCTCCTTTGTTTTTGTCAGACTGGGCTACTTCAATATTTTGGTCTTTAATGTCGAGATTCTTTCCTCTGCCTGGTCAATTCTGCTCCCTAGGCCTGTCATTGTGCTTTGAAATTCCAGGAAGGAATTTTTCATTTCCAGGTTTTCAGATTGAACTTTTCTTTTATTGGCCCACTCAACTTTGACTTCCTGCAATGGCTATTGTTGCCTGGGTGATTTTTGCTTCCAACTTCTTGTGGTTTTTCTTAACCATTTTAAATTCGGTATCTGTCTGAATTCTGTGTCTGTCATTAGGGACAGGTCCTTCTGGATGGATTCCATTGTTTGAGAACTGGGAGGTGGTTTTGTGTGTGATGCCTTTTTAAGGCTTTGAGGATTGCTGGTGTTTTTGCATTGGTTCTTCCTCATCAGTGAGGAGCAATTCTTCTCTTATTATTATTTTTTAGTTTGTTGTTTTGTAGTTAGATATGGTCTAGCAGCCTTAGGACCCTTTCTGCCATTCAAAATAGTTCACACAGGGAAAGAGAGAGGAACTTTAACTCCTGCTCTGTTACTCTTGCTGGGCAGTGCTGAGAACTTAAAGTGACTTTCTGTAGCAAAGTTTTTCCCATGTTCAGGCCAGGCAGACTGCTTTCCAACCCACATTTTGAGCTCTTTGTGGGGACTGGGGGGGAGGATGGGTCCCTGGCAGCTGACTGCACTGCCAGGGTTTTGCAGCCCAGAAGTGCTCCTACTGGGAAACATTTTGGTAATTGACAACTCCTCCTCCCCTTCCTAACCTTATTTTGTTGTTTACTGGGATGAAAAAAGTCCTCAAAGGAAACATTTTTGCCAATGTGGAAGAGGTGAAGCAAACAAATGGCAAAAGCACTAAAAGGCATCAAAATGGACAAGTGAAAAAGGCAGTGAAAAAAGCATATCATTAGATGTATTGCATCAAATGGAGAGCATGTTGAAGGTGACTGGCATTTAAACATGTAAGAACATACACAATTTTTTAATAAATAGAGTCTGGGTTTTTTGGGTTTCCCCTCACCTTGCCCCAATCTCTTTGCCTTCACCTTGTCCCAGTCTCCTTCTATTCTCTGGGACTCTGATTAAATGTGGGTTAGGGTCTCTCATTAGATTTTCTATTGTTGCACACTCCTATGTATTTTCCATCTTTGTTTTTTTCTTTCTTAACTGTAATCTGGATTCTGACCTATCTTCTAGTTCTTATTGATTCACTCACACCTAATCTGCTGGTACATGCATTCTCAATTTTTAAAAAAAATGGAACAAGACTATTCAAAGAATATTTGAATATTCTTATTTGAATATAAGAATATTGAAATACAATAGTAAACAGGATATGTTACCATATATCTCTTACCTGGCTTCAACGATATCATTGTTCCACTTTTCTTGTTTCATCTGTGGTCACCGAGTGTGAACTTTATTAATATTCTTTCATTTCTAAACGCTTCATCTTTTTTCCCCCTTGTGTTCTGTGTCACTCTTTATCTTCTGCTATTTCTGGCAGGTAATCTGAAGCTTGTATTTTATCCTGCTAATCTCAGTTTTTTATAGTGTTTGATAATTTCAGTATTTTCAGTCTTTTTCTGCTGCTTCCATTGTTTCTTCTGATTCTCATTTGTGGTGTTTCGTTAAAGATTAACTGAGTACAGTTCATTGTTCTTGAAAACTTGTTTGTATGGATTACCTTTGGTGTGGCCTAGTATGAAGGTGTTCTCCTCAAGAGAGGATCCATTTGCAATGGCCAGGCCATGAAGTGCCTCAAATCCAGGTTTCTTCTTGAGGCTTTCTGGGCCCCCAGGCAGTGTGAACCTGGGCTGTATCTGTGTTGTGTGGGTCTGTGATTTCTCGATGTTGTTTTTCTCTTTTCATGTTGACCTTCTGTTCTTCTAAGTGTCAGGGCAGCCTTGCTTGCAATAAGTTGGACGTGGTTTTCTTTTGGTTCACCCTTGCCCTAAGGTCATAACCTTTGAGGGCCTAATTTAATGTGAGGAGACTTTTATTCAAATTCCCCACTAAGAGTAGACACTATATTATAGGCTGAAAAGAGACTATTTAGTCATAATAGAACAGTCATTTAGAAAAAAATTGAAAACTTACATTCTTTTGTAACTGAGTTGGGCTAAAGGTAAAAACTGCTTGGATTCAAAAGTCAACATTGTTCCTATTCACACCCCCCATCTTCCTGCCTCCAGTACGGCCTTGCTTGCCTGGCCAATCTTATCTATTAAGCCATTGCTGGTGCTGAAGATGAAACTGTTGGGCAAGCCAGACCACCTAATGATTAGGAGAGTGGACCAAGGCCCACTGGAGTGTGTCTGAAAGCTTGGAGTGGGCATTGCCCACCTCCTCTCCATCTGTGAATACAAGGACATTGGACTGTTAAGGGCCAGGACTCTGGGAATAAAAGATTGTTACAATTATATTTTCCCTCCCATGCAAATATTGCGATTGTCTGACCCTTCCTCTAAAAAACACTGTAAAAGAACATATTGTAAATTCCAAAATGTTATTGCAATGTCAGCATGATATTTAACAATTAAAAATTGTTAATATGGGGGAAAGGGAACACTTCTACACTGCTGCTGGGAGTATAAAAATTTTTAATGTAAATCCTGAGTATTGCTAATACTGCACAAACCCTTCAGACTTGGGGTGGGTGAAGAGTTATACATTTGGGGCATAAATGCTGGAACAAATTGTGTTGCTTTGAGTGGGCTTTTTGGCAATGATGCTGACCCATCTCCCTATAACCTGGTTATAGAAATTAAACATCCATTAAACATTGGCCATGAGGGATAACAGCTGACTCATTGGGTAGGGCTATAATACCTAGGCCTTGGTTTTTGTCACTTAAGCCAAAATTCAACTTTTCTTTCTAAGGAGCCATGGCTTTGGAGCTTTTCCGAATGTGGGCATGTCCCCTACAGGCATCAGCGAGCCTGTGCCCATGAAGTTTTTGCAAGAGAGACCAGCCCTGTGTGCCATGGGGCTTCAACCAAATGTGTGTGTGTGGTGGACAGATACACCTAGCAAGGGGTCTAGTCTCGTGCTCCTGAATGGCTGTCTGGGGCTGCCAGTGAGAGGCTCCAGGAAGGCCATGGAACCAGCCGCAAGGGCTGCTTTCACACTCAGCAGCACCCATGGGCATGCTGAGTCTCCTGCCTCATATGTTCCTGAGGGAGTCTGGGGCTAAGGTGGCTCTGGATGCTGTGAGTCTGAGTGTTCACCACCCATCTCCCCTGGCCTGGCCCAGCAGGAGCACCAGGCGTGCTCACATCCAAGCTGGTTGCGAGCTGCCTGAATTCTGCTCTGCCCAAGTCCCACTCACTCTTAGACATGGGGCTGTTGGTCTCTTCCTGTCCTGTCGCTCTCATACTTTAAAGACTTTTTTTTAGCAATGCCTCTAATGAGATATAATGCCCATGCTACAATTAACCCACACACAGTGTGTAATTCAGTGGTTTTTTGTATTAATCATAGAATTTGTCCCCTCAGAAAGAAACCCTGTGCTTAAGACTTTCTGCATATTTGATTCTGCATTTTGTTTTCAAAAGGAAGGTTTGGTCTCCTGGATGTTAGCCTGGCTACTGCCAGTGAAAACCTTAGTGATAACCCATAGAAGTGTATGGGTGGCTGCTTTTCACTTATTGTAATGCATATGTTTACCCTATAAAACTTTTTCACAAAAATCTAATACTACGTATACTTTTTGGAAGACCTTTGCCATTCTTATGTTATGAATGCTTTCTCATTAGTATTCATTTTTTTTCCCAACAGGTGATACATACAAATGTCAAAATTCAAATAGTATGTTTAGGGCAGTGAGAGGAAAGTGTCATTTCCACCCTGGTCACTCAGCCACCCATGGCCTTCCCTAGGTGACCATCACTACTGTGTTCTATGTGTCCCTCTGGGAATATACATGGATGTACACTAATCAAAATAATATTTTTCATGCTGGCTTTATAGAATGGAAAAACACATCTGTTTAAATATTCTGGCACAAAGGAATTTGTCCTCTTGTTGAAGCTCTTGATTACCTTCTCTGTTTATTCTATGTTTTATTTGTCTGTTCAGCTGAACTACTCAAGGTACTTGTGATTTAGGAAAATATAAAGTGGTCAATTTTGTGAATTTTCAGATTTTTTGGCACAGTGTACTTATTTTATTGTAGTCAGGGTCTCACTCTGTCACCCAGGCTGGAGTGCAGTGCCATGATCATGGCTCACCACAGCCTCAACCTCCTGGGCTCGGGTGATCCTTCTGCCACAGCCTCCTGAGTAGCTGGGGCTATAGGTGTCTGCCATGACACCAAGCTAATTTTTTGTAGAGATGAGGTCCCACCATGTTGCCTAGGCTGGTCTTGACATCCTGGGCTCCAGAAATCCTCCTGCCTTGGCTTCCCAAAGAGCTGGGTCTGTACCTGGTCTGTTGTTATTATTTTTAACGCCTCTATATCCCTAACTCCTCACTCCAACACTTGCTAGAAATTTAGGTATTTGATTGGACTTACCAAAGAATCAGCTGTTGGTTTTCACTGAACTGTTTTCTAATTAATTCATTTCTGCTTGTTACCTTTACTTCCCCTCTTCTATTGGGTTCTCTTATCAATCTTATTGCTAAAACCAGAAAACTGTATTGCATGAATGAAAAATGTAAGATGAGATGATGAAGGCTTAAACCAGTTATGCACACATGTATACGTATACATACACAATCTAAAAGTTAATGTGTCACCCTCATTTATGGTGGAACAGGTAACACAAAGCTGTAAGGGAAAAGACGGCACATGTGATCAAAGAAAATTAATTCCATAGAAATGTTCCATGATTTGCCTAGGGCTTATTTTATTTAGCATGAAGCTATAGCTAAAATGTATAAAGTTGTTGCATATTTTGGTATCATGAAATAATTATTTTACTGTTTCTTTCCAAAGTAGGTGAAGTGTAATCATTGAAAAAGTATATACTTCAATAAAGTGGGAAACACAAAATTAAAATGCTATACAGAAAGACAAAATCAACTTGTTTTTTTTTTATCACAGAAATTAACATTTTGTTAACAGTCTTTTTTTTCAGGTTCTGATTTTCTGGTTGAAAACAGTATCTTTTTTGCTGCAGTGACAACATCTGAACAAGCATTAAACTCTTTAAAGCATCATTACAGGAGACAATCATAAAAAATTAAAAAAGAAAAGATATCTTAAGTGAAAGAAAACCTCCTAATGCTACTTTCCTTAATAAGTATCCAGGAAAAAACTTTCAACTGAAGTTTTAAAACTTTTGGTTTTATTAAAGAAAATATAAAATGTTAAATTCCAACTTTTGAAACACTACTAAGAATCAATGAAATCTCTTCATACTGCCAGTATCTTCCAATACTTTCATATTTTTGTATACATTTCTTGAAAATCTTGAATTCTGAAAAAATAAGTAAAAAAAGTAAATTACGGATCCTAACATTTCTTTGTTCTTAAAAAGTTTAATTGCAATTAAATATACATAACAAAATTTATGTGACAGCCAATTTTAGTGTGCAGTTCAGTAGTGTTACATATATTCATGTTGTTATACAACCCTTTTCCAACAATTTTTCATCCTGTAAAACTGAAACTCTGTATCTATTAAACAATAATTTTCCTACCCATCTCACCCCAGTCCTTGGTAACCTCCATTCTACTTTTTTGTTTTTTTTTTTTTTGATTCATAATCTCACTCTGTTGCCCAGGCTGGAGTGCAGTGACATGCTCTTGGTCACAACAGCCTCAACCTTCTGGGCTCAGGCGATCCTTCTGCCTCAGCCTTCTAAGTAGCTGGAACTACAGGTGTGTGCTACCACACCTGGCTAACTTTTTTTTTTTATCTGTTGTAGAGATGAGGTCTCGCCAATTTGTCCAGGCTGGTCTCAAATCCTCTCGCCTTGGCCTCCCAAAGTGCTCGGATTACAGGCTTGAGTCACCGCACCTGGCCTCACCATTCTACTTCTAAGAATTTGACTGCTTTAAACATGTCATAAGTAGACATACTTGACTTTTTGTAACTAGTGTATTTCTCTAAGCATAGTGTCCTCATGGTTCAACTGTGTTGTGACAGTATTGTCTTCCTTTTTAAGGCTGAATGATATTCCACTGTATGTGTGTACCACATTGTGTTTATCCTCTCATCTATTCAGGTACTTCAGTTACTTCCACCTTTTGGCTATTGTGAATCTATGAGCACACAAATAAAGACCCAGCCTTCCTTCTTTCGGCTGCATACTCAGAACCAGAACTGAGTTCTATCTCAGTTGTTTTGAGGAACCTCCATGTGGTTGAACCATTTTACAACCTGGCCAACTGGGCAAAAGGGTTCCCTTTCTTCTCATCACCACCAAAGCTTGTCATTGTTTTTTTTTTTAATGGCAGCCATCCTAGTGGCTATGAGGTGATATCTCATTGTGATTTTGATTTCATTTCTCCAATGATCAGTGATATGAGCATCTTTTCTTGTGGTACTGGCTAATTTTATATCTTCCGCAGGGAAAAGTCTATTCAAGTCCTTTGCCCATTTTTAAGTTTTTTGTTGTTGTTGTTGAATTGTAGTAGCTTCATATATTTTGATTTTTAACTCCTCATCAGATATGTGATTAGCAAGTACTTTCTCCCCTTCCTAGGCCACATTTCCACACTGTTGTGTCCTTTGATGAACAGATGTTTGTAAAAGTTTGATGTAGTCTGGGCTCAGTGGCTCAGCCTCAACCCACGGGTTCAGACAATCCACAAACCTCGGCACTTTGAAAGGCCGAGGTGTGTGGATTGCCTGAGCCCATGGGTTTGAGTCCAGCCAGGGCAACTTCGTGAGACCTCATCTCTATAATAAATCCAAAATTAGGTGGGTGTGGTAACATGAGCCTTTAGTTCTGGCTACTTGGAAAGCTGAGATGGAAGGATCACCTGAGCCCAGCAGGTCGACACTGGGGTGGCCATGAGCATGACACCACACTCTAGCCTGGACAATGGAGTGAGACTCATACTAAAAAAAAAAAGTTTGATGTAACCCTACTTATCTATTCGTGCTTGTGTTGCCTTTGCTTTTGGTGTCATAGTCAATTAATCTGTGGACATCCAGTTTTCCTAACACATTTGCTGAAATGGGTGTCCTCTTCCTACTGACTAGTTTAGCATGCTTGTCAGAAGTCACTTGATCATATGAGAGTTTATTTCTGGGCACTCTATTCTATCACATTGGCTTACATGCCTTTATGCCAGCACCATAGTCTTTTGACTACTGTAGCTTTGTAATATGTTTTGAAGGCAGCAAGTGAATGAATCCTCCAATCATGTTCTTTATTCAAAGTCAGTAAGGCTATTTGGGGTCACTTGAGTTTCCATGATTTATAGAATAAAACTTTTCTATTTCTGAAAAAAAAAACCATTGGGATTTTGACAGAAAGTGTATTGAACCTATAGATTGGTTGGGTAGTGCAGACATCCAAATAATATTAATTCTTCTAATTTATGAAAATAGGTTGTCTTCCCATTTATGTCTTTTTTAGTTTCTTTCATCAACACTTTGTAATTTTTAATGTAGAAGTATTTTGCATTCTTTATTGCTTATTCCTAAATATTTTATTTTTTGATGCTGTTTTAATTTCTTGTTAGATTGTTCATTGTTAGTAATGCAACTACTTTTTGAGTTTTGTATCCTGCAAATCTGCTAAACTTTTGTGGATGCTTTAGGGTTTTCTTTGTAAAATCTTATCCTCTGCTGTCTTTATTTTATGCATCTGTAACAGAGTACCACAAACTGGGAATTTATCAAGCTTCTGAAGTGTGGGGGGAGGGAGGGGGTGTCCATAGGTGGTGAAGGCCTTCTTGCTACATCATCCCATGGCAGAGGGGCACAAGAGGGCACACTCCTAAAAGCTCACCCATGAGGGAAGCGCTGTCATGCCCAATCATGTCCCAAAGGCCACCTCTTAACACTGGTTCTATGGCCATTCGATTCCAATAACTTGGGAGAGAACATCCAAACCATAGCACCCTTAGTTTGTTTTTTATCATAATAGAATGTTGAATTGGCAAATGTTTTTTTCTATATCAGTTGAGATTTTTAAAAACTTCTATTAATGTGGTATATTTCATTGACTTATGTATGTTAACCAATCCTTGCATTCTAGGAATAAATCTCACTTGGTCACTGTGTATCTTTCTAATGTGCTATTGAATTTTTTTTTTTTTTTTTGAAAATACTCAACTACTAACCTATCTTTTTTTTTCTCTCTGATTGCCGTTTATTTTCTTAAAACATAGTTACTTGATTCCAAGCAATTGTTGGCACATATTCATACAGAATTTGGATTAGAGAAATACTTAGATCTTTGTAAGCTTCACACCACTTTAGCTTTACGTGAATGTACCACAATAGCAGTGATTTGTGAATACTCTCACTAGATATTGGTTACTATTTATTCAACGAATAGAAGCTTCAGAATGAGATGTCTGAGTCAAGAAAGTGGGAGATGACTAAAGAAATCATGTGCAAATTGTGTGAGCAAAGGAGAAACTCGAGTGGAGAAGGATGCATATAGCCCCCACCCAACAGTGGAGGAAGAGGAAGGCCCTCAAAATGGCAGAGCACCAGCCTCTGAGAGGTGGAAACATCCCAGGAAAGGAGAGCTGGAATTATGCTGAAGGCTTCAGGACTCAGTGTTCTTTGTGGTAGCTCTGAAAACTCCTGAACTAAATGGGTGTTAAGTTAGTTTTCAACTCAAAGCCGGGAATCCAAGTCAAAGAAGAATATTTACATGACAAGAGCTTCTCACATGCATAACCTCACTTTAACATTGGTTTTTTTGGGAGAAACATATCTACTCTATTTACAGCTTTATATTTATTGAATAAGTTCAGTATGTCTTCTTCTTGTTTATAATGTTTTAATTACTTTCTTCACTTTCCCTGTCTTTAAATTGTTTTTTTTCTTTCTTTTTTATACATAAAATATTTTTTTATTGTGATTTTGAGGGGTACAGTTAAGGGTTAGGTACACAAATATGTCTCGTTCAGGCACCCTTGTTGATAAGAAGTGTCCTCCCATCCCCAGACAGGTATTTACTGCCATTAATCCCTTCCCCTATCCCTCCCATGCCCCCATCGTTTCCCACCACTGTCAGTCATTTTCTTGTGGTAATACATTGGATGATCAAGGTCTACTATATGAGTGAGAACATGTGATACTCAGTTCTTTGTTTCTGTGAGAGGTCACTCAGTATTATAGACTCTAGTTCCATCCAGG
>CAUYQG010107462.1:0-22463 GCA_963574415.1 Tarsius wallacei
GCCTGTAGTTCCAGCTACTTGGAAGGCTGAGGCGGAAGGATCGCCGGAGCCCAGCAGGTCGAGGCTGCGGTGGCCGGGAGCAGCTACTGCACTCCAGTCTGGGCGACAGAGTGAGACTCCAACTCAAAAAAAAAAAAAAAATAAGAAAGAAATATCAGTCAAATGAAGAAAATACTGCCCAAGGTGAAACAGTGGCAAGGCCAATGACAGGGCCAGAGGATGCCTGACTCCCAGTAAGTTGTCTTCCCACTGCTCATCTTCACATTCCCCCTAGGTATATTCAACAACATGTGAAGACCTCATCCTGCTCGTGTAAGTCAACAATCCAGAATGTAGAGGGAGGGGGGAAAACAAAAATAAAAGCAAAAGGAATGAACTGCCAATCACAGAAATGCGTTTCTGTGTGCTTCTAGTCAGGAGAACTATAGTGGCAGTTCTGTTAAGGGGTGTAACAAACTGTCCTCACTTGAGACTCTAAGAACACAAGACCCTCATAAACAGGAAGCTGCAATTACCTGCTGCCCAAATGGTGTCAGAAGATGTATTTTAGCCTCTGTAATCCATATATAAATACGTACACACACACACACACACACACACACACACACACACGGTGGGGTGGGGAGAGAGAGAGAGAATGAGAGAGGAAGAGAGAGAGAAATTGAAATATATTCAAGTGTACCTAAAACCTCTCTCTTCTAAAAAATTACTCAACAAAAATCTGGCCTACCATATCTGGCCAGGTATCTCGGTCAATGGCCTCCGCTGGTTTTACTTTACAGTATCAAATATTTTATCTAAATACAGTCGTTAATTGAGAAAGAGAACTGGAGTCAACAAGTCTCTCATTAACAATCTTTTTTTTTAACAATACAACTACAGATCTGCTGAAAGCATGGAGTCATTTCCTACCAAACCAACGTTCCAAGTGTAATTCCATCTGCTTGATGCTTTGACATTTTAGGTCTGGAAAGCACAGGGTGAAAGATGGCAAGGAGCAGGGGCATTTTAGTTCAGAAGCACAGCTTAGAGCAAAGCTGTAGGAAGGCAGGAAGCAAAACCACCGTGACTCACACACTGTTCAGATGTGTGATGCAGAAGGCCTCACAGGCGAAAGGGAGACAAGAGACAAATGGCATCGGTGCCTGCACCAGCTCTTTGGGATCCTGGGGCGATGCCCTGGGACTATTTTCATAGCAGGGTAAGAAGGATGGGTGGTAAATGGATAACTCACTGCAAAACAATACCTTCTGAAAATAGGATTTTCTACTGAGATATCAACAACAAAAAATGGATGGAAGGGTTATGCCAACTGTTTCTCAGGATAGGGTGCACCTGTTTTAAAAGGAAAAAAGTCTCAAGCATCTGTTCTCCTATTTCACACCCCTTGACCTTGCAACCATTAGCTTCACAATGCTAATAACTCACCAGCCAAGTTTAAGTGAATCTGTATTTTGAAAGTGTGTTGGACATTTATTCACCCAGACTAAATAAAGTTATCTTTAACAAAATTAGGCTAAAAGGTTAACTTATTTTGCACAGGTACTACTGGAAGCCCCATATGGGAAGGACTGGATACTTAATATTAAAAGTGTGTAACTGTGACTTCAGAAAAAGTACTTTTTTGGTAACAACTTTATTGAAATATAATTCACATACCACACAATTCACAAATTTAGAGTTTATAATTCAATGGTTTCTAGTATATTCACAGAGTTGAATCAAAACAATTCATTTTAGAATACTGTGTCATCCCCAAAAGAAAATTTACACTCTTCAGTTATTGCCCCTCGTTCAAAAACACAGACTCCCAACCCCCACCTTAGGAAACCACAGACCTACTTTCCATCCCTGCACATATGTCTATTCTGAACACTTTATATGAATAGAATTACAAAACATGTATTTTGGGGGACTGAATTATTTCTCTTAACATAATATTTTTAAGTTTCATCCATATTGCTGCATTTATCAGTCCTTCATACCTATGTTTGACTGAATACTATTTCATTATATAGATATACCGCATTTTGTTTACCCATTCATCAGCTGATTATTTGGGTTACTTATATCCCGTGGTTATTATGAATGATGCTGCTATGAACACTGGTGTGCAATCTTACGTGTGGACATACGTTTTCACTTCTCTTGCATATATAACTGGGAGGGGAATTTCCTGGACAAACGATAGCTCTATGTTTAAATTTTTTGTGGAAGCACCACTTTCTGAAGTAGATGCACCATTTTACATTCCCACCAACAGTGTATGAGGGTTCTAGTTTCTCCACATCTTGTTAACACTTTTTATTATCTGGCCTTTTATTATTGTAGCCAACCTACTGAATGAGAAGTAACATCTCATTGTGGTTTTAATTTTTATTTTCCTGGTGACTATAAACATTAAACATCTTTTAAGGTGCCTATTGGCCATTTGTATATCATCTTTGAAGAACTGTATCTTAATATTCTTTGCCCATTTTTCAACTGGGTTATTTGTCTTTTTTATCATTTAACTGTAGGATTTCTTTTTATATTCTAGATAGAATCTCCCTATCAAACATGATTTGTAAATAATTTCTCACACCCTAAATGTTGTTTGTTCATTTTTTATAGTTTCCTTTGAAACACAAATGTTTTTAATTTTGATAAAGCCCAATTAATCAATCCTTTTTGATGCTCATACTTTTGGTAATGTATCTAAGAAACCATTGCCCAATGCAAGGTCATAAAAATTTACCCTATGTTTTCTTCTAAGAGTTTTATAGTTTCAGCTTTTGTATTTAATTATTTCATACATTTCAAATTAATTTTCATCAGAGTTGTAAGGCAGAGGTCCAACTTTATTCTGTTTAATGGGACTTTCCAGTTGTCCCAGCACCATTTATTGGAGAGATTCTGCTTTCTTCATCAATTGGTGTTAGCATCCTTACTGAAAATCAGTTGACCACAGATAGATGGGTTCATTTCTGAGTTCTCGATGCTGTTCTCTAGATCTGTATGCATATTCTTATGCCTGTACCATATTGTCTTGATTACAATTGTTTTGTAGTAGTTTTGAAATTGGGAAGTGCAAGTCTCTGACCTTGTTCCTCTTCTTAAAAATTGCTTTAGGTATTCTGAATCCTTTGAGTTTCCATGTGAATTTTACAATCTATCAAAAAAAAAAAAAGCCAGTTAGGATTCCAAGTTGTGTTGAATCTATAAATCAATTTGGGAAATATTGTCGTCTTAACAATATTAAGTCTTTCAATCCATGAACACAGGATAAATTTATATGTACTTTTAACTTTAGTTTCTTTTCACAATATTTTAGTTTTCAGAGTATTCATTTCACACTTTTTTGTTAAATGTATTCTTAACCCATTATTTCTTTTTATGTTATTATGAGTAAAATTGTTTTCTCAATTTTATTTTTGGGTTGTTTGATGTAATAGTATAGAAATATAATTGATTTTTATATATTGATCTTGTATGCCATAATGTGACTGAAGTTGCTTGTTAGTCCTAATCGTTTTCTTAGTGGATTTTTTTTTTTTTTTTTTTTTTTTGAGTTAGAGTCTCACTCTGTCGTCCAGACTGGAGTGCAGTGGCCGCTCCTGGCCACCGCAGCCTCGACCTGCTGGGCTCCGGCGATTCTTCCGCCTCAGTAGCTGGAACTACAGGTGAATGCTACCACGCCCAGCTAATTTTTTGATTTATTGTAGAGATGAAGTCTCGCCAAGTTGCCCAGGTGGGTCTCGAACCCGTGGGCTCAGGCAATCCACTCACCTCGGCCTCCCAAAGCGCAGGATTACAGGCTGAGCCACTGAGCCCGGCCTTTTTAGTGGATTTTTAAATTTCTATTTACAAGCATGTCATCTCAAATAGAAACAGTTTTATTTCTTAATAATGCCTTTCAAATAATAATAATCTACAATACTTCAGCCTTACATGAAACAGTTGAATGTACTATATCCAGATGTAAAAATTTAGTTATCCGGATTTTTCATATTGGTGAAAATACAGTTTTCATTAATACAGTCATGTGTCACTTAATGATAGAGTACATTCTGAGAAATGCATTATTAGCTGATTTCATTGTTGTAAAACATCACAGAGTGTACTTCTGCAAACCTTGATGATATAGACTATCACGTGCCCAGGTTATATGGTATATGTAGCCTTTTGCTCCTAAACTACAAACCTGTACTGCTTGTTACTGTATTGAATACTATCGCCAGTTGTAACGCAATAAGTATCTGTGTTTCCAACCATAGAAAAGGTACTGCAAAAATGTGGTATTATAATCTCTGGGGTCACCTTCGTATATGTGGTCCATCATTGATTGAAACTTTATGTGGTGCATAACTGTATATGATTATCTCAAATTAAAAAAAATTCCTTTTCTCTTCTGTTTGTTTTCTGTTCTTTAATATAATTGCTTGGGCAATTACTTTGTTTGACTACTTTCCCACAGTAAAACTGTTACTTTCCTGCTAAAATAAAGATGCTATTGCATTTATTCTGGTAACATTTATTCTGAAAAGATTATAATGTCTAACCAATTATAGGGTCAGTAGTCTTTGGGTCAATAAAATAAGACAAATGTCTTTATAAAACAATTTTACATGGCAATCAGAATCATAGATGACATTAAGTGGCAGTACGTTTGCAGCAATATAAATAATATAATAGAACATCTGTCTGCAAAGGGCCAATTAAATTCTTAATGTAGGTGTCCTCTGCATCATAAACTGTAAATACTTGCCACGTATGGCTACTTTTTTCGTCTACATAAAAATCTGCTCCTGCAATCACTTTGCAACACATTGGATTAAAAAATAAATTAGAAAACGACCTGCATCTGGCACCATACTGACACCAAAGTAATAAAAATTAGTCAAGAATTATATAACTGAGTCTGGGAACACCATGAAGCTTTCAACATGTCTCTCTGTTTCTGTCCAAAATCCATGCATCATCCACATATGGTTGTCTTCATTAGCATTATGCTTCGGGGGCACTCACTCAACAGCTCAGCTGATAGGTGAGTGTTTTACCACAGAAAGGACTGAGTTTAGGGCAACCTTTTCACCCCAGGCTGTGACTTCCAGAACTCAGGGTGTAATACAAGGCATATGACCATGAAGTTTCTGCACAAATATATTGCCTCTTTAGCAAGTTAGGAGACAGAGGCACTGACACAGAAAGAGAGACAGAGACACAGAAAGAGACAGAGAGAGATGCTGCACTTGAGATAATGTTAAAATATTTCATCAAATGGAAGAGATTAATCTGTAAAATAGCTTCACCTCTGTTCTTAGATATCTTGCATTCTATATCTCAATAAAGGAATTACATGTAATCAGAGAGAAGGCTGAAACAATTAGTCTTCTAACCTGGCACGTTACATTTCATATTTTTAACAATTACCCACTCATACATTTTTTCAAGACCAAGCTTTAACTGTTATAAAAACAGTTATCGAATGTATATTAAAATTTGGCAGAGTTGATAGCCTAGGTTATCATTAATTCATAATAAAGCAAACCACAAGAATGCTTATTCACAAGTGACTTATCTGAACATGCCTCCACAAATGGCATTTAAATCCTGTTGATTTTAATCTCAGTGAAGTACTGGACCAACCATATTAGTAAAGAGGAAAAATCAATTTGGAATCAACTCCAGAGCCTTGGCTATTAACCAGGATGATCTAGACTTGAATCTTGAATCTGCCCCTCTATGACCACGTCATACTGGGAAAAACACAAATTCTCTCCTAAACCTCTTTTCTAGTTTGTAATCTGGAAGTAATCGATATATCTAGGTCATGAGGCATTTTAGAGGGTTAAATATAAAAATCCACATGAAATAATTCATTGCAGTGCTTGGCACATTGTAAGTTCTCAAATAGACTGAGTTTTATTCCTGTTCTTAACCTACTAACCTGAAAATACTAACAATTATATGTATTCTACTCATTAATTTACATAATTTAAAACTAATATTATTGGTATTAACAAAACATTTTAAATTTAATCCACTCATATGTTTGAACATGTGATTTTCAAACTCTTCTATCACCACATTCAGTGTTATGCCTTCTTTACTTCCAGAAAGACAGCATTCTATGAATAAAAAGAAAAGATAATAACCACAGTCTGCACTGAACCATATGCCCGTATTAATCTAGCAGCAGCTATTATGTCTAAGCTAAGTATTGTTCAGAGGTACTAAACACACAGGAGATGAGATATGATAATCTCACCTCATCAGTATAACACCTAGAGCACTTAGCATGGTACCTAGAACACAGTGCGTGCTCAGAAAGAGTTCAATGAATATCTTCTGATGAAAGGGAAGAGAAAATAAGGTAGATTAAAAGGTGGCTAATTGCAAGGAAAATGTTTCATGGGATATACTAAACATTGATATAAAACATTCTTTCAATATGTACTGCCTATTATTAAATGTTGGTAAAGTGGTACTTATATGTAACTTATAAATATGTAAAATTGGGGTTGTGAGCTCAAATTTTTTTTTAATGGGTTGATTTAAAAGGGTATGGAGACTTGGGAATAGGGATATATGTGCTAGCATATTCCTTATCTGTCTACCTATCCTCTATCTACCTATTAACCCTGCCATCTTTTTTTAGCTTGAATTTTTTCTCACCCCAAATTTGTGTTGTTTACATCCAGATATGATGGAAGAAAGATACACAGGAGGTATGACTGAATATCAATGAACCTACACTAGGTTGTGAGAAGGCTTTTAGGTGCCCAATTTTCTAAGCCTCTTGGACACCATACAAATTATATCAAATTACTCTGATTGTCAGACTTTTACTACATATTTTAAATTTTAAATACTTCACAACTCATAGTTGGAAAAGTTGTCCTGATATATAGTTTGCATCTCTCTTGCTTAATTAAAGCAATTACCTTCTTATTAAGCCTTCAGTAAAATTTGTTGGGGTTTGTGCTTGTTAGTTTTTGGCTTCCTTGGTTAGTTTTCCTAAAAGTACCATAACTGCCTTTGCTTGTGAATGATCCTACTACCTTGATTCATCCACTTGAAATCTTTCTTTGCGATTAATTTTCTGTCCTAGATTGTCTCCTAGAAAGGTAGTCTTCCTTTATAAACATGAAATGTCACTAAATTATATACATAATACAGATTATATATTACATATAACATATATGTTATAAATATGCATGAGATGAAAATTTAAAAATTTTAAAGTGCAATTCACAATGCTTTAAATAATTGTTATCTGTCAATAGTAGAAATAATTTTTTTCTTTAATGTTATTAATTTTGTATTGAGAATAGTAAGATTAAATATTTTGCTTTTTTTAAAACTTGGTTTAACCCTTTAGGGCACAGCAATTAAAAACTGTTTCAAAATTCAGTATCCTTTAAACTATCAGCATCATTTTTTACAGAATTAGAAAAAAACAGTTCTTAAATTCACGTGAAAGCAAAAAAGAGACCAAATAGTCAAAGCAATCCTAAACAAAAAGAACAAAGCTGGAGGTATTACATTACCAGATTTCAAACTTTACTACAAAGCTACAGTAACCAAAACAGCATAGTACCAGTACGAAAATAGACAAATAGGCCAATAAAACAGAATAGAAAACCTAGAAATAAAACTGCTGACCTACAAGTAACTGATCACCAACAAAGTTGACAAAAATAAACACTGGAGTAAAGGACATCCTATTCAATAAATGGTGCTGGGAAAACTGACTAACCATATGCAGAAGCATGAAATGGTCCCCTTTCCTTTCACAATATACAACAATTTACTCAAAAGAGATTAAAAACTTAAATGTAAGGCCTCAAACTATAAAAATCCTAGAATAAGGCCTAGGAAAAACTTTTATGAACATCATCGGCAACAAATATAAAACCAAGTACTCAAAAGCAAATGCAGCAAAACCAAAAACTGACAAGCGGGAGCTAACTAAACTACAGAGCTTCTTCACAGCAAAAGGAACTATCAACAGAGTAAATAACCTACAAAATGGGAGAAAATATTTGCAATCTATGTATCTGACAAAGGACTAATATCTAAAATCTATAAGGAGCTTATATGAATCAACAAGAAAAAAAAACCAGACAAACAACCCCACTGAAAAGCGGACACTGGACATAAAGAGACGCTTCTCAAAGGAAGATGTACAAGCAGCCAACAAACATATGAAAAAATGCTCAGCATCACTACTCATCAGAGAAATGCACATGAAACCACAATGAGATACCATCTCACACCAGTCAGAATGTCTATTATTAACATGTCAAAAAGCAACAGATATTGACAAGACTGCATAGAAAAGAAAGCACTCATACACTGTTGGTGGGAATAAGCTAGTTCAGCCAGTGTGAAATACAGTTTGGAGATTTCTCAAAGAACTGAAAATAGACTTACCATTCAATCTAACTTTTCCACTACTGGGTATAACCTGAAGGACCATAATTTACTCTACCAAAAAGACACTTGCACTCATATGTTTATTGCAGCAAAATTCACAATAGCAAAACTATGCAAATTAATTCAAAATTTACACAAAAACAGAAAACCAAATACCTCATATTCTCACATAGTTAAACACGGCTACACACAGACATTACAGGAACAACAGGCATGGGCTATATGAAAGGGGGGAAGGGAAAGAAGAAAAGGTTGAAAAACTACCTATTGGATGCCAAGCTCACAGTTTGGGTGGCAGGTTCAATAGAACCCAAACCTTACACCTCACCATCATGCAATATACCCACTTAAATCTGCACAGGAACCTCCCCAATCTATAAATAAATAAATAGATAGATACATAGATAGATAAATTATATATATATATATATATACATATATATATACATATATACATATATATGGTTGCTGTAACCAAAAAAAAAAAACATTCGCCATAAGCTACATTGATCCAAGTGAGAGAGGTACGATGTAGGCTCTGCTTACTGAATTACAATACCATTTTTCAGTCTCATCTTCTAATTATTAAAAAGAAAAATTGTTGAGCTCCAGCAAATACATTTCTGCCTTCCCCAACAACAACCAGTTACTTTCCGTGCTAGTTAGAAGGTCCTGTGCATCTCTGTCTAGCAGAGGTCTCAGTTCCTCTGCCCCAGTACTTTCTGGTAATCCTCTGCCACTGAGCCATGGTACTGCTTCAAGGTCATGTTTTGGAGAAGGAAATAGTTTTGCTAAGGAGGCCGCAGATACAAGGACAGACTGAAAGAAAACTGAAATTATTTTTTGGAGGGTGGGTTCCGTGTAGTTCTGGCTTCCCCCGCTAGAGTATTCTAGGTACCCATCAGCATCAGTGTACCAACTGGTGGTGTTGTGAGAAGCTTTTGGTTTTAGTGAATTATTTTTCTGGGGATTCTTTCAAAGCATTTGCCCATTTCATGATGGGTGATTTATAAGCACACCTGCCCTCACTGCTCTGAATGTTCAACAGTGTTTGACCAAAATGCCATTACCCCTGTGCCCCATCCTCTCTATTCACCGGATCTAGCCCCAAGCAACTGTTTTAGTTTGTTTCTCCAGATGAAAAGTGTCCTTGGGGCTCCAGGCATGGTAGCTCAAGCCTATAATCCCAGCACTTTGGGAGGCCAAGGTGAGGGGATTGCTTGAGCCTACAGGTTCGAGAACAGCTAGGCCAACTTGGTGAGACCTCATCTCTAAAAAAAAATCAAAAAAATTAACTGAACGTGATAGCACGGTCCTGTAGTTCCAGCTACTGGAAGGCTGAGGCAGAAGGATCATCGAAGCTCAGAGGTCGAGGCAGTGGTGACTGTGAGCGTACCACTGCACTCCAGCCTGGGTGACAGAGTCCAACAAGGAAGGAAGGAAGGAAGGAAGGAAGGAAGGAAGGAAGGAAGGAAAGAATGAACGAAGGAAAGAAGGAAGGAAGGAAAGAAGGAGAGAAAGAAAGGAGTCCTCAAAGGGAAATGTTTTGTCAATGTGGAAGAAGTGAAACAAAAAAAGGCAGAAGCACTAAAAGGCATCAAAATGAATGAGTTCCAAAACTGTTTTGAGCAGTGGAAGAAGCATCTCGATAGGTATATTGCATCAAACGGAGAGTACTTTAAAGGTGACTGAAGTTTAAAATGCAGGAATAAGTACACAATTTTTTTATAAATAAATTCTGTTTTTTAGGTTCCCCCCTTGTATGTGTATACACATACATGTGTGTCTCAAAGTTTGTCAAAATCATGTGAATGAAAATTGTTATTGATAGATTGACCTATGCTTTAACAAAGATAAAAGTTTACATGAAACTCTCAAATGAGTTTTTCTTGTTTAATAGCGGAGGATATATTAGAGTAAGAGAGAAAAGGGGAAGAAGGAAAGGAGAGAGATGTGGAAAGGAAGATCTTTTATGCCACAGTGGAAGGAATATTTATAATATTAAATGTAAGAGGAATAAAGTACAGGGGTGATAAAGACAGAGGTCTGATGTGTCTCCTTCCTAAGAACTCCATTTAGAATCCGATTCTTGTATGGTTTCCAAACCCAGCAGTTGAAACCAACCATGATGAATGGAGCGTAATAATCATGTGATATGCTTCATGTGGCACCTTTCAGCATCGCATACTATCTGGAGCATCATTTATGAGAGAAGAGGAATGAGCTGCAGCCCAGCTGGCTCAGTCTTGGCTTACAGGTTGACTTCATAATAAAAAAGGAATCACAAAATCAAGTGGAAGCACATCTAACAGTAATTTTTAAAAAATGCAGCCTAAGAAGTGCCTTACCTCCTGTGGGCAACTTCATGTCTTTTATGAAACTTGATTTTACAGGTGACTTAATGGGTTGCTCCTGGTGGCTCTTGTGATTTTACAGTTGGAAGAGATCAACTGGACTCTCTTAGTTCCCAGTGCAAACATAATTCTGGCAATTTCTGTATTTCCCTTAGAGCATCAGTCTTAGTTACTGAGAAGTGAAAGGTTAACTGTAATAAATGAGAAAGTCAAAGGAATGGGACAGGACGGAGGTATGTGATGCCCTCGACCACATGGTCTCTTAAGAACATATACACGTTCAAAAGTTCACTTTGCATGACACAAAAGACACCATGAACAACGCTGGGCTGGGAGGAAGCAAATTGAGCAACACCGATAAGGAAACAGGTGCAGAGCACTTGTGTCACTTGACCCAATTGGGAGCTCTTCAGTGGCAAGACAGGGACTTTTGTCTCACCTGGAAGCCACAGTTTCTTTCACTAATTGTTCTACTCTCACCTCACACCAACCAAGGATCATTGCAGGGGTAATGGACTCGAGTTAGTGTGGACATATCACTTGCGAATGGGCCCAGCAACCCTGTGAAGGTTGCACAACAGATCACATGAGGGACAATGATGGGGCTTGCCACCTCAGTGTCTCCTCATCATGACAGGAGCTCTGGTGACTCAGCTAAATGGTAGCTTTATCTTCCAGCCCTCGACTAAATTGTGCTTTAAGGAAATATCACTCTCCCTCACGGTATTTTAAGTTTTGCTATGTTCCCAGCCTTGAGTCCCTACAGCAGTGATTCCCAACCCAAGCCACCACATTAGAATCAACTGGGGAACTCTTACAACCATGGGAAAGAGGGGTGCCACCTTAGGACAGTGAAGATCATTCAAGGTAGCCTGTAAGGTTGTTTATGATTCTATTATTGTTAAAACATATCGGAATATTTTTAAATGCTTTAAATGATTCTCCTGTGCACTAAGGTTGAGAATCAGCACTCTCCAGAGGAAAGCTACTTGGAACTTTCTTTCTGTTAGTTTTAATTGTCCTTATGGAAGACTCTATCTACTGAGGGTGACAGACCAGAGTCACAACTAAAGCTTTAATTACTTTCTTTAGAATAGTCGCCCTACAACAGTGTTTTCAAACCCTCCTGAACCACAGAATCTCCTGGAGGACTTGCTAAAGCAAATTTCTGGGCCTCTTGCCCAAAGATTCTGAATCAGGACTGTGGTGAGATCAGAGAATTTCCATTTCTGACAAGATCCAGGTGAGGCTGTTGCTGCTAGCCACAGGATTCCACTTGGAGAACTCTCTGCAGTTGAAAAAGCCCACTGTATTCCTTCCTCTCTATTTTTTTCCCCCACAGAAGGCAAGATTCTACTACAAGGAACTCTCCCAAGTCCCCAACTACCTCTCTTCTCACCAGTGCCTAACCTCTCGCACACGTGCTAACCTCTCAATAGCATTACTGGGTTTCCAGCATATTTTAACAGCTAGACTCTTCACTGCTTTTAGTTCTTAAAGAATAAATCTTTTCCTCAGAACGTTTCAAATACATTTTCTATAGATGTGCTATTTTTTCACAAAGGTGGCACAACTATGGTTACCTTACAATGTCTCATGTCCTTGCCATGCAGACATGGGCCAGCAAAGAGTATTCCATTTTGCTTCTTCACACAGTACAAGTAAGTGGGTTAAAAATGTCCCTAGTTTTCCTCCTTCTGAATTCACTAATTCAGGGAAACTGCTGCTGGTAGATGAGAACTGAAGCCCAAAGTCGTGGCCCAATCAGGCCCTATCAGGCCAACATTCATTGGGTAAATTGGGTCAACTATATTGAGGGAGGGAATCTCAGAGTGAAATAATGAGGAGAATGGTAAAGGTTGGATAGCCAGCTGTGAAATGTTGGCAGGTTCCACAGCCAACAAAGAAAGCAGTTAAACAACTCAGTGCTGGTTCCCTGACAAACAAAGAGCAGTCAACAGTTGCTGTTAAAGAAGCAAAACCCTACAGTTTACTAGCTGCTTTACAAACCTCAGCTGGCCCATGAGTGGCTTATGATCAAAGTCAAACAACCAATCAGAACTGCTTTATCTGCGTGGCAGGAACCCAAATACAGGACATACAGGATGGGCATCAAAGACTCATTCCACCTGAAGAGAGAGTCAGGCTCCACTAGGAGAAACCTGAGGCCACTGGCTTTTTGCAGGCAGCAAACACTCTGGCTACCATCATACCCACTGCGCCCTTCACAACGTGTCTTCCCTTTAATACATCTGCCTTTGTTAATTCATAAATGTCTTGGGAAATATTTTCACACTGTCCCCCCACCCCCCACAACTCTGGTCATAACATACCTTCCTGCCATACATAGCAAAAGCCTGGGGAGCTCCAGGATAAATCTAAATGAGGAAAATATGTGAATTATTAAAAAGTTAGAATTAAAAGAAACTAACACTTACTGAATGCCTATCATGAGCCAAAGCATTACATTGTGAGTTTTTAGTTCCCAGGACAGTTTTTAGTTCCCCAGGGTGATTCTTATGCAGACTGAAATTTGAGAACCACTGATCTAAGGAAATACGTATTTGAATATTGATATTTTGGAAGGAAAAAAACAAACACTTTGGGAGTTTTAATAGAGCTGGCAAGGTTTCCCCTGAAAGAGAAACACATGAAAAGAAAGACAAGGTGCATGGGAACTTGGAGACAATAGCCCTAGGGGGTGGGAGCACTCTGGAGAAAATAGATCTAGGTGGTGGGAGTCCTTGGGGGACAATAGCCCTAGGAGTGGAAGCACTTTGGAGACAATAACCCTAGGGGTGGGAGCACTTGAGGAATAATAGCCCTGGATGGTGGGAGCACTTGTGGGACAATACTCCTAGGAGTGGGAGCACTCTGGGAATAATAGCCCTAGGTGGCAGAAGCACTTTAGGGACAATAGCCCTAGGGATAGGAACATTTGGGGTACAATAACCCTAGGGGTGGGAGGAGTTCTGAAGACAATAGTCCTAGGGGTGGGAGGGAGCACTCTGAGGACAATAGTCCTTGGGAGCAGTTTGGTGACAATAGCCCTAGGATGTTAGAGCACTCTGGGGACAATAGCCCTTGGGGCAGGAGCAGTTTGGTGACAATAGCCCAAGGGGTTAGGAGCACTCTAGGAACAATAGTTCTAGGCAGTGGAAACACTTGCCCTTGAGAGACAATAGCCCTAGAGTGAGAGCATTTGGGGGACAACAGCCCTAGGGGTGGAGCACTTTGGTGAAAATAGGTATAGTGTATGAGAGCACTCTAGGGCCAATAGCCCTGGGGGTGGGAGCCCTTAGGGGACAATAGCCTTAGGGGTGGGAGCACTTTGGGGACACTTGTCTTAGGGTTGGGAGCACTTGGGGGACAATAGACCTGGGGAGGAACACTTTGAGAAAAATATCCCTCAGGGTGGGAGCACTTTGGAGACAACAGCCCTAGAGTGGGATCACTCTGGGGAACTAGTCCTATGGGTAGGAGCACTTTGGGAACAATATCCCTAGGGTTGGGAGCACTCTGGGGAAAATAGCCCTTTTGAAGTAAAAGCAGAGTCACCCCTGCTCAGGCATGCCGCATGTGTGCCTGTGGCCCTGCCATGGGTATTCAGGCAGGTTGTGCCCAGAGGCCCTTTCTGGAAGGAGGAGGTGGGCTATTTCTGACATAGCCTGAATAGGAACTTTCAGAATTCTCCCACTCCCCAGAGATCTCACCACTCTGAATGTCCTGGGACTAATCAGTAACATTTTTGAAGCATAAATGGATTCACGGCTCAAGTTTGGAGGAACTAGGGCGGGAGTGGGGTGTGGAGATTGGGGGTGGGATCCGCTCAGGGGCTGGAGTGAGGCCGCCCGAGTCCGATTGCCCCAGACTTCATCCTGATCGTCACTTCCCAGAGGTGATCTCAGGCAGGTTGCTTAATCTAGCTAGGCTTTGTCCTTATCTATGAAAGAGGGTAGTCATACCTACCTCAGAGAATTGTTGTGGGGATTAAAGGAGATAATGACATGCTTGGCTCCCAGTGGGAACGCCACCGTCCAGAGGCAGCTGGCAGCCCCACGCTCCCTCCGGCTAGGGGAAGTCCTCCTACCTGTTCTCCTGAGTAGAAGCTTTTTCGGTGGGTTTTGGCTTTTCATCATCTGCCTTGTTTTGTATGAATAGAAATGATCAGTGAGAAAGGCTCATTGCCCTCCCTGGACTGGTTAGAAATTGCCCTGTTCTCTCACCCTGCTCCCAATCTTTCCTGCCTTTCCCTGGGCTCCTGTGTGGGTGGGGGGCGGGGTGGCACCCCGGGCATGTTGGTGCACCACCCCAACCATCAGCCAGCTCTGCTGGAGAACCAGCCTTAATTAGTCCCTTACCCAGCATAACTCAGCAAATCTGCATTTGAAGTAGAGTTGTCCCATACAAAATTGAATTTCCCTATTTCCCATCTCACCCCAACAAGGTGAAATGGACAACCCAGGGTGGAGGCAGCTAGGTTTCATTTTTCTCCTGTCTGCTTGCTTGGGATTTGTGAATTCTGAAGGCAAATATGTCTTAGACATGGATGAATTCTGCATGCCAGCTACCTGTCAAGTGTAGCAAGTACTCAGCCAACTACTGCATTAGGTTTTGGTTTAAAGCCACTCTGAATGATTTATTGTTTTTAAATTATTTACATGGCATTATTCCTTTCTTGTAAAAGGCAAACATGCTGTCAGGAACAGCACAGCAGCAAGGTTATGAATGGTGCTACAAGTAAATCAAGGTAATTAGAGGCTTCACGTTGCAAATACTGACACGTTCTCCACCAGCCACCACTCCACTGGCAATAATAAAATTTGCATGATTTCCTGACATTATGTTCACCACATATTTTCACTACATGCTCACTGTAATTACTTAGGGCATGATCTCACACTCAGGGCAAGCAGAACTCCCGCTGAACCCACTGTTACTACTACAGATGCTTAGACGTGAAACCGGGGGAACTAAGAGGTGCTTTCCCTATATAGCTTTAGGGTTCTCTGGTGTATCAACTGAATTTTGACAGCTATGAAAAAGGGAGATATTCTCAACTACTCCAACTAACACCAGGTCAAATTATATGAGACCAAGGTAATCTCAAAGATAGAATTTGGGTCCTGAGTTTTTGTGACAATTGATTTCTGCAATTTGTTTTCTGTTTCCTTTTGTAAAAACAAACAAACAAACAAAGGTGATTTTAATCCCTAATATGGAAGAATATCTAGGCATAACTCCAGGTGTAATTACAAAAGGGAAAATTCTGTCTTACTTTTCAAAGATCAGAATGGACGAGTAAAAAGGATTCAATATGCCAGATGACCAGTGGGAACCTCTAGAACAATAGGGTGGCTAAAGCAGGTCAAACCCAGGGTCTGAAATCCTTCCTTGACCACTCATTTGGTCAAGTTGTTCCTCAGTGCTTGCTGGAGCTTTCATTCATAGCAGTACAGGAATTTGCACACTTTCCTTGTATTGACTCAGTGAACCAAACTTACATATGATTATTTGTTCTTCTGTTCTAAACCCAGAGCACTCCCATAGCTGTCTCAGTAAAAGAGGAAACATTGAGGTTTTGAACTATATACTTTGAACATATTTATCAAAGATGAACATACTGCATACACTAAAACTTGGTATTTAATAACCTTCCTCTGACATTGAATTAGAAGACAGGAGAAGATAATAACCCAATTTGATTCTCAACTTTGCCCTGTGATCCTAAGAAATTTATATAATCACCTAACCTCAGTTTCTTCAACCTAAAAAAGAGGCAATTACTCATACACATGCTGTTGTGAGGATTGAAGAGATAAGAGGAAAGCACTCAGCACAATACATGGCCTTGAATATGAATGAAAAGATAAAATGGATTATCCAGGAATGTCTTATCCTTTCATAGGTCTTCTGGGTAAGCCCACTTATAACTCAAAGTCTTCCCATGGAGAGCAAGGGTCTGAGTTAAGACCAAGTTAGGAGACAGCAAGAAAAGGAGCCCTGTTTTCTAAAATTTAATAACACTCCATCAGACCTGAAATGAAGGACAATTTTGGGAATGAATCATCTCTCTCCTGACCATGGAAAGCAGCTGGTAACATTGCAATAAAAACAATCCAGTTGAGGTTATTAGATTTTAGACGCTGGAAGTTATTGCTCCAAATCCCAGCACTTCTAAACCTGTAGGTATCTACTGATAAATCTTTAAGATAATGGGATTTATAAAGGATTCCCAGATCTTCAGCTAGCTCTAGTCAAAGTCAACATCCCCAGCTATGGGATCTCCCTTCTCTAGACTATGACAATGCTGAGATCACCTGTCTTTGTTTGAATGTGTTGGGGAGGTGGTCACTTTGAGGATGGTAAGGTCCACGAACTTGTAGTAACATATATACAATCTTTAGAAAAGTAGAATAAAAGTCTGTTGTAAATACTTTGCGTTAATTAGCCTAAAGATTACATCAAGCTCTGCGGTAGGTTTACTCATATTTAATTATATCCATTTTTAGACCAGTAGTAACTTATGAGATTTCTGGAATGTGTTTAGTAATCCACTGAGGAGACTGACTCAGTCATAGAAGAAAGATATCCAGTGTGTCCAATTGCCGTGACTTCTACCATTTGTTACCCACACTTTAACATGAATAGGGAATGCGTCAAAATCACATAGGTCAAATAGCACAATAGCAAGTATGAAGTGATTATGTAGATGTGACATATTTTGTATTGAATCATATGAGTGGTCATAACTTCTGCTAAAAATAGACATGTCATTTTTCAAGTGCCCTTTTCTTTGCCCTGATTGTATTTTGGCGACAAAACAAACCATCTTTTGTAGAATTCACAATCTGCTAATTTTTTTGCTGTTGACAACAATAATGTTCTCATTTCTTCTACTCAAGATATATGGGAAATTAGTCTTATCAAACGTCTTAGAGACAAGATCATAAGCTTTCTGAATGAGTGTCTTACTATTAAACTTGCTGTTTATCATGAAAATATTTAAGCACATTTTGAAGGACAATTATTAGAAGGACAATTATTGTAGTTTTCTACTTTATTGAGCCTTTGATCAAGTGACAAATTAAAATTTATGCAGCAACTGGTTAATCAACAAATAATGAGTAAGTTTTATGTATTATGTTATAAAAGCTTATATTTGGATAGCGCCTTAGAAGCAATTTTGCCCAATTTCCTATGTCTTTGTGTATATATGTGTATCCTTACCTTGGTTGTTTGTCATGTTTGTGCTTATAACTGTTATATTTCTCCCTCTCTCCCTCCCTCCCTCTCTCCCTCTCTCCCTTTCCTCCCTCCCTTTCTTTCTCTTTCTGTATTTGGAAATAATATACTCCAAGACAAATAAAAGAAGAGTCTTAGAAGAGAAATGATCTTTTATATCAGAGATTAGTGGGAGCAACATAAGGAAGCATGTTGTATCTTAGGAGAGTCAAGTTGAAGACAATACTTAAGTCTTACAGGGGAGTTTGACGCTTTTGGTTACATCTAAAATGGAATAATCTCATCAATTCTTTCTACCTCAGAGAGGAGAAATGTTAAAAGACCTTTGAGAGTTGACCTATACAACATAGGAGGTTAAGAAATGTTTGTTAACGTTTTAATCTATCTAATTAACTGTACTAATTAAATTACCAAGTCTTATAGGCATCTTCCCCTCCTACCACCTCAGTAGTGGCTAACTGCTAAATAGATTTCTGAGTGCACCATGTTCCTGAGTTTCATTGACTGTGTGCTCCAAGAGAAGACTTTCTCATATTCATGTCTGTACACCAGTACTTTTCTAAAGGGAGCTTGCAAGGGTCTTTGAAATTATGGTGGAAGAACAGAGTTCTCCATAATAACACTTACAGTCTGAACAGAGTTTTCAATCTTAAATGCATTCAGTTTGAAACTGGGCTGGTGGAGAAGAAGCAGAAAACCCAGATCACGTTGCTGGGGAACTTTACCATTTACTGGGGACAAACCCCAATAAGATGTCCAGACCCTTTGAGTCAATTTGTGCAAAGCCAAGTTCAGGGCTCAGACTCCTACCTGCCTGTCCCAGCTCTTCCTGTTACAGAGCAGTGCCTCAGAAGGCTCCAGCTTTAGAGGATTCATACAAGAAGTGAGACAAAGCACACTTGGAACAACTAAAAGAAGACTAAGTCTTCTCTAGTTATTGTTGCATATATGCACATAGGAAGTTTGGTAAATATTGTCTGATAAAAAATGCATAGCTTCTTAAGACTATGTTGTAAATGATTATATATATGTTAGTATAACTTCTTTTTAATTGTTGCTGGCCTGTGTAATTTGACACTGATATTATTTAATAATTAATGTATATGTGACCTACAAAATGAAATGAAGCATGCATCAAGCAATTGTTAACTCAATTTACTGAAACTGGTAACAAGGATATACTATTTAAAATTTTAATCAGACTATATTGTCAATGACAGACTTTGTACCTAAATTACCTAAGCCATGCTTTCATTTCCTTTTGTCAAAATAAATGTCCCCACAAAAATACAACTTATTTTGAGGATGACCAAATTAAAGCTGATTGCCAATATTAAAAAGTGAGAGTTAATATCAAAAGATACAAGACAGACGTATGTCTACCACGGCAAAGAACACACTGTGGCTTATACCTAATGTTTTAATCTTCTGCTTCATCTATAACATAAGGATACATTTTTCTAACTCAGTAAGTTTTGTGAGGATAAAAGACAGTCATTTCTGCTATAAGCCAACATGTATATTTCTAAAAGTCACTGCAATATGCAAAATTCTGCAATGAAAACACAAGATCCATAAGAAAATGGGGTTAAGGGCACAACACTCACAGACTTCATCAATGACATGTAAGAAAGGAGAGGAGCCTAATAAAAATTACAGCTCGGTCTTAAACATGTTAAAATGTTAATAAATATGTGAATACTATCATAAATATGGCATTTTCCCTTTAAAAATGTCTTAAGTTTGCTTGTACTTAAGTTCCCAATGTGCACTATGTAAAAGAAAAGAGAAGATAGAAAAGAAACTTCTACCATAAAAGGGAACAGAGAACAAAAAGGAAAAATTCAAAAAGGTTGAAAGGGGACATTAATAGGAGGGACAGTGCTGGGCTGCATAGTCAGAGTAGCAATGGAGAGAGGGTTGCAAGTTGTAGGTTATCGTCAAGTGACTTGCATTAGTCAGCTCCTGTTGCCCTAACAAAATACCACCGACTGGGTAGGTGAAGTGGCAGATGTACTTTCTCACAGTTCTGGAAACTGGAAGTCCCAGATGAAGGTGCAAGCAGATTCCGTTTCTGGTCAGTACTCTATTGCTGGCTTATTAAAGGTTGCTTCTCTTGTCATTCCCACTTGGCTTTTCCTCTGTGCATGAGGGAAAAAAGAGCCCTAGCATCCTTTCCCCTGTTTTTAAAGACACCAGTCCTAAAAGATTAGAACTTTATGACTTTATTTAACTCTTTCACCTTAAAACACCCATTTTCAAATACAGTTACATTGGGGATGAGCACTTCAACATATGAGTTTTGGGCGAACACAATTCAGTCCATAACAGTTGGACAGAAGGAGGAATATCTGAAATCTGGTGGAAAGTTGTAACACCCAGTACAGACAGGTGCGGCTCATTGGTCTCATGAGGTATATGGAAGTATATAGCAGGCATTTCTGCATAGCTCAGATCAGTTGAAGGAGCTAGAGTTTCTCACAGATGAAATCGCATATAAGCCAACTCAAAATTCACATTATGCTCAAGTTGTTTCCTATTATATCAATTGAGTTGGAACACACTAATGTTTTCAAAGCAAATGTTTTAACAGAACTGACTGTACTCATTCATTCAATCAGTAAGGATTACCCAAAACTACTAACTACAACAAGAAAAGCTTCACAGTTCAATTTTCATAAGGAAAATACTTCATGACATTGGACTGGGCAATAATTTATAAAATAAAACCTCAAAAGTGCAGGCAACGAAAGCAAAAATAGACAAATGGATTACATCAGACTAAATAGCTTTTGCACAGCAAAGAAACATGAGATCACACGGGTGGCGAGTTTACAGAGAGAACAGAAAAGAGATGAAAATTGAGTCAGTTAGAAGAGGAGTTAGCCAGAGAGGCATGGAAGAAGCAATTAACAGAGTGAAGAAACAACTTGCAGAATAGGATAAAATATTTGCAAACTATACATCTGACAAGTGGTTAATATCCAGAATATATAAAGAACTCAAACAACTCAACAGCAAATAATTAAAGACAAACAGATGTCCAACAGGTATTTGAAAAAATACTTATCACAATCATCAGGGAAATGAAAATCAAAAGCACAATGAGATACCACCTCAGTCCAATTGCAATGACTATTATCAAAAAGATAAAAGTATTGGTGAGAATGTGGAGCAAAAGGGACACTTACACATGGTTGCTGGAGTTGCACATTAGTATAGCAATTATGAAATTATGGAATTATATATATATAGTTCCATTATATATATAATATATATATAATTGCCATATGATTCAGTTCCCAGTGTGCACTGTGACAATTATATAAATAAATAAATAAATAAATAATACATATATTATTGCCATATGATCCAGCAATCCCACTACTGGGTGTACATCCAAAGAAAATGAAATCAGAATGTCAAAGCGATATTTACAGTACCTCGTATATTGCAGGACTATTTACAATAGCTAAGATATAGAATCAACCTAAGTGTCCAACAACAGATAAATGGATAAAGAAAATGTAGTAAATAGAAACAATAAAATACTATTTAGCTATTTAAAAATGGAATCCTGTCATTTGTGATATGATGAACAGGGAAGATATGATGTTAAGTGAAATAAGTCAGACACAGAAGGACAAACACCAGAATATGTGGAATATTTTTTTTAAGTTGATACCATGAGAAGCAGAGAGTAGAACAGTAGTTACCAGAGATGGGATGAGCGGGGCGAAAGGCTGGGGAGAGGTTGGGCAATGGGTACAAAGTTTCAACTAGATACCAGGAATAAGTTCTGGTGTTTGCACAATCCGGTGACTGTGGTGAACAGTAATGTATTGTGTATTACAAAATATCTAGAAGTTTTTGAATGTTCTCATCACAAAAAAATGATAAATGCATGAGATGATGGATATACTAATTTGATCATTATATAACATAGATGTATTAAAATATCACAATGTACACCACAAATATGTACAGCTATAATGTCACTAGTTTTAATATTGAAAAGAGAAAAAGTATAATATTCATATTCCTTTTGATGTATCATCCTAAAATTAATCAGAGAGTGGTTATATCTATTTGCATATACATACATGTTTGCATATGTATTTGCTAGTGAATGTCTAAATTTTTGGTCATACACATATTTATTAATACTAATATGCTGTTCTGTGCTCTACTCTTTTTTTTTTTTTTTTTTTTGAGTTGGAGTCTCTCTCTGTCGCCCAGACTGGGAGCGGCCACCGCAGCCTCGACCTGCTGGGCTCCGGCAATCCTTCCGCCTCAGCCTTCCAAGTAGCTGGAACTACAGGCGCATGCTACCACGCCCGGCTAATTTTTTGATTTATTGTAGAGATGAGGTCTTGCTTGCCCAGGCGGGTCTCGAACCCGCGGGCTCAGGCAATCCACTCACCTCAGCCTCCCAAAGGCGCG
>CAUYQG010107464.1:0-11982 GCA_963574415.1 Tarsius wallacei
TGAACAGATACTTCTGAAAAGGTGACATACAAACAGCAGCCAACAGACATTAAAAAAATGCTCAGCCTCATTAATCATGAGAGAAATGCAAATCAAAACTACAATGAGATACCTCCTAACATTGGTAAGGATGGCTATCATTAATAAGTCAAAAACAACAGGTGCTGCAATGGCTGCAGAAAAGAGGAAATACTTCTACAATGTTGGTGGGAATGTAATCTAGTTCAACCTCTATGAAAGCAGTGTGGCAATTTCTAAAAGAACTAAAAATTGATCTTTCATGTGATGCAGCAATTCCACTCCTGGAAATGTACTCAGAGGAATATAAGTCACTCATCCAGAAAGATACCTGCACACACATGTTTATTGTTGTACTATTCACAAGAGCAAAAACATGGAATGAACTCTACTGCCCATCAAAAGTGGACTGAATTTTAAAATATGGTACATATACAGAATCAAGTATTATGCAGCCATAAAGAACAACAAAATTATGGCCTTCACAGCAACTCGGATGCAGTTGTAGACCATGATACTGATATGGATATTTCAAGTCAGCCAGGGCTTCAAGAGTATCAGCTCAATGGATTTGCCATCCAAGCCCTAGAGAGGGTCAGCTCAATGGTCTGGCAAGCCTAGCCCCAGGAGTGTGGGCTCTAATGGCCTGGCAAGCCAAACCTTGAGAGTGTTGCAGCCCCCAGAACTGTCTCAGCTTTGGATTCTTGCCTTCTTACAGAAACTCTCCTGGTTCAGCTGGCTCTGTCAGTTGACAAGTCAGCCTCTGGG
This sequence comes from Tarsius wallacei, assembly GCA_963574415.1. Taxonomy (NCBI): domain Eukaryota; kingdom Metazoa; phylum Chordata; class Mammalia; order Primates; family Tarsiidae; genus Tarsius; species Tarsius wallacei. The sequence goes on from CAUYQG010107464.1 coordinate 787, forward strand.
GTGAACAGCTCTTGGGCTCAATCTTCTGCAGCTCTTCAGGCTGGGGCTCTTGTCTCATGTCCAGGAGGAATGGGGGACATGGATGGTCAGAAAGTGAGAAAGCAGGATTTATTGAGAGGACAGAAAATCTCCCACAGTGGGAAGGGGTCCAAGGGGGCTGCAGATGTGAAGCTGAAATCTAGTGCTCATATAGCCCAAAGACTGAGGCGATTGGCTGAGCACTAGTTGTGAGCTGGTTGGTTGGCATTAACTGTGCTGATTTGTCAGTACTGAAGACCAATTGACAGGAGGTAGGGGTCTCATGGTGAGCTGATTGGTCGGCACTTGGCATCCAGCTGATTGGTCATTTTTTATCCCAGCAGTGCATACTTGAGCTCTAGCTTGAGAGGCACAGGGAGCTTGTTTACTAACGTGAGTGTATCAGCCCAAGAGGCTTGCCAGAAGGTCACTACATTGTTATTGGGAGACCCTGTATGTCTGCCTAGCTTTTGTTTAGCTATATCCTGTCTCAGTACTGCACTTAGTGCTTGAGGATAGTTGGCAGTTGTTATCTACCAATGAATAGGAACTTGAATCCAGAGGCAGGAGCAGAGCCATAAGGTGAGAGGAGAGGGAAGAAAGGGCTGAGCACTTCTGTGAGAGTCTGGGGCTGAAATGATAGGACAGAGGCTTCACAAGAACGTGCATTTAATCTCATTCTTTCGGTTATCTACCATGATACTGAAATGGACCCAACACCACCTTCCACCTTCCTGCCATGACCTTTCATTTTTACACTCCCAAAACTTTAGGAAACACAGTGAGCAACATTTTAAAGGATGGATGAACTAAAGGGAAACAGTCAATTGTATGTTTAGGAAACACTGGGACAGAAATGTAAATCGAATTTTGAGAATTCAGCAGAAGACATAACTGAGAGCCACCAGTAACTTGGATGAAAGCAAACTGGGAAATTTTCTATAAATCCTGGTAAAGCTATAGCATAGTCACAGGCTAGGGTTTGAGGAGCTCTTAAGAAGACCTTAAAGGACAATGTTAACCTTAGTGACGTCTAGTATTGCAACTTGTTAATAACAATAATTATTTAAGAGACAAATTTTATAAGAAATAAGCATAATGCCAATCTAAAAACTTTGACTACCCAACAAAAACCAAAGGCTCGGAAGTAAAGCCATGCTACACCTATCATCCAACACATTGTATGTTTAGGAAACACTGGGACAGAAATGTAAATCGAATTTTGAGAATTCAGCAGAAGACATAACTGAGAGCCACAGTCAATAGGTGTTATTTCATGCTTTGCATTAATAGAGAGATACAAATTTAAGATAAGACAAGACATCAGATTGGTTCACTGTCTTTTTTTAAAAAATCGGGTTCTTATTCTGTCATCCAGGCTGGCATGCAGTGACATGAGGATGGCTCACCACAACCTTGATCTCCTGGGCTCAGGCAATCCTTCTGCCTCAGCCTCCCGCACCACTATACCCAGATAATATTTTGCTTTTTTTTTTCTTTTGGAGACGAGTTCTCACTATGTTGCTCAGGCTGGGCTGACTTTCATCCCCTACCCATAAGAAGAGTCAAATTACTTGATGGGCATTTTTAGATATTAGATATTCATTACAATGAATACTCTGACCTATTAACAGGATGATCTGAAAGGTTGCTCACGTGAAACGGAGCATCTAAAAAGAAAAGGTTCTGTGACTGCTCCATAGGACAGTGTGTGGAGCTATTCCAAGGGAGTGAAGAACAACCCACCTCACTGATACAATCATACAAATAAAACCCTGATGATAGAAATCATAGTTTGTAACTATTTGGGGATGACAAGAGGTAATAGTAGCTCTATTGTGAAAGAAAAAAAATAAGAGATTGAAACCTGTTGCTTCTAGGGAGCAGGAAAGGAAGGGGCAGATATTTCTCATTATAAGCATTTTATTATTGTTGACTTTTTTTTTACCAACAAGCCTTTATTATTGTAATAAAAATGAAAATTAATTTGAAAGTTCATCATTTTATTAGTAAGTTAATTCAAATAAAAACATATTATTCTTAAAAACATCTTATCTTTGTTTTTAAATCTAAATGTCCAACAGAAAAATTTGAGTGGGGACATTAAAATCAATCTCTCTCTCTCTCTCTCTCTCTCTCTCTCTTTCTCTCGGCTTTTTCCCCCCTTTAATGTGCAACATTTTATTCAGACTTTCATTTTTCTGATGATAACATTACTGAAACACACTGCTGAGTAATACATGCTTCCTAAGTCATTTCTCTTCTTTCAACAGAATTAAGGAAATAGCAGGGTCACTAAGTTAAAGTGCTGATTCTACCAAACAAAATCCTTGCCTCCATTGCACTCTATGTGGTGTGACCAATGTGGGTAGAAGTTACATTATTGCTATTTGAAGGAAGTATGAACCATTGTTTAGGATTTTAGATTTTAAAATTTATATTTTATTACATATTAATTAGATAGAAACTTTTAGATTACATATTTTGCACCTTACAGATTTACATACCTTTTATATTACATGTTTTGCACTTTATTACATATTTAGATGCTCTTGCAAAGGAGTATAGAATCCCATTCATAGAGTTAATGGCTTGGTGAGTTTCTTAAACCAAAATCTGTCCTTTCAACAGCACAATCTGTGTTCAATGCTGACATCATTGTTCCTCACAGTCAGCTGAGTGATGGGCAGCTAATGATCGACTTTTGAATACACCAACCCTCAAATTTCCTTTTAAATAAAGAGCTTTGGCTTGGGTTCAGAAACTTCTTGATGGAATGTGCTGCTTTTTTATTAACGCAGTGGAGAGCTTTGTAATATCTTTAGAGTTTTAAGGCAATCCTATTTTCAGTCTAGCAAAATGTGTACAACTTGATTATTTGACCTCTTGGTTAAGTATTGTAAGATATGACCCTCTATCAAAAAAAGATGGCAGCGGAGCCAGTTGGACTGTGTGAGTATTTGTGTGAGTGAGTGGGTGTATGGATGGATTTGCATGTGTGTGAGTGTCTGATTGGGAACTAGGGAGCAAGTGGCCAGGGCTCTCCTGGTGAAGCTGTTGATGCAGCTGCTCTGCTTTGACCCTAGTGCCTCCCAGGACATAGAAGCCTAGTGCCATTTTCTAAAATCAACATACCTTTTCCAAAGGAGAAGCTGCCGGGAGCAACTTCCACTGTTGCCAGACTGCCCGACTATTGCAGCAACAAACGGGACACTGGCAACAAGAGCTGCAGAGGGAGCACAGTGAGAGAGCCAGAGGCAGAGTTTCACTGGAGAAGACCACATAGGCACCTCTTCACTATCTTGAAAACTGGGCAGGGAAGTGCTCCAACTTGCTCACCATGAAACAACAGACTCACTCTCTGTGACCAGCAGGTTAGCTACTCAGGGGTTGATCATGACCCAGAGGGAATATCCTGAAAGCACAAACTTCAGAGGGACAGGATGAGTTGGAGTCTCAGGCACCCCAACCCCTACACTAATTCAGCTGTGGGACAAAGGGTCCAACCAGAAGAGGAAAAGGAAGACCCCTCAAGAGATCAGCAGTGAGTCCTGGCCTAACCCAAACCCTTCTTCCCCAGCAATCCTCTGAATGTCAGACCCACATGGCTGGAACACAACTGTGAGGGATGAACCTAGGTGGAGCCTGGATGGCAGCCACAATAGGAGAACTCTACTCTGGGATAAGCCTGGCTGGGATACCTACCAGTACCTGGGGAGCACACAATCCTGCACCTCCCCACTAGAGGGGATCCCCCTGACCTTATGATAATGGGAGGGAGGACTGATGCCCCACCCAACTCCATCGCCCCTTTTTCCACCCCTGGGACACATGCCAGGGAGATTGTGAACTAGCCCACAGCCCCACGGGAGACAGCAGGAGGGCTTACCTGTGAGCAACTGAGAGGAATAATTACAGATCCTGCAGCAAGTGGGCAGTTAGTGTCTCACAATTCTTTTTAAATTTTTTTTTTATTTTATGTTCTTTTGTTTTGATTTAGTGTGTGTGTGTGTGTGTGTGTGTGTGTGTGTGTGTGAGTTCGATTTGCATTCACCTCCTTTTTTTTGTTTTTAATGTTCTTTTTGGGTTTTTTAAATTTGTTTGTTTTCTTGTATTTTCTTTTCTGTTGGTTTTAGTTTTAGTTTTCTTTTCTTTTTTTTTTTAGCTCTTTTCTTTGCTTTTGTTTTTCTGTGTGTTTTTTTTTAAAATTATTTTTGTCCCTTCTATTTCATTCTACTTTTCTGTGTTCTTCTCATTAATGTTACTTTATCTTGGACTCAGGAGGACACACACATGCCCATTGCATCATCATATCAAGTGGTGATGGGGAGTGGGTCTCAGGAGGCCCATACACCAGTCAGTGAACCTTGTAATTTGCAAGTAGTTCTGAATCCTAGCTCCCCACCCTCCACTTTATTTGACTATCAAACTACAAGAAATAGCAATGCTTCCAACCCCTGTCATGTATTAAAATAGAACAAATTTGGAGGCTCTGGTCAGGGCAGAATACAGGGCTAAGCAAACAACAGAAGTGAAAGCCCCACCCACTACCACAGAATGAGAGAATTAAAGAGGAAAGAAAAAGATATACCACAAATGAGGGAAAAAATCAATGGAAGAACACAGTAATTTCCAGTGTACTAAAGAGGCAACATCTGAAAAATCAGACCTCGAAACCCAAACAAAGAAAATAGCCAACAATTTATCCAGAATACAACAGGGATTAAAGAATGGGTGGAAATAGTAGTAAGACTCAGGAAAGACAAGATGCAACACTTAAAGAACTTGTACAGAGATTTTGGCCATAAAAACTTCATCCAGGAAATAAATAACAAGATGACAAGCATGGAAAGCAGAATCAACCAAGCAGAAGAAAGACTCTCAGAGCTTGAAGATCAAAATGTGGAATTAGCTCTATCTGTTAAAAAAAAAATACAGAAAGAAAACTCAGAAAGAAAGAACAAAGTCTCCAAGAGATGTGAAATTATATCAAGAGGCCAAACTTACACCTGATCGGTATCCTGGAAGAAGAAGAAAGGGAAACAGAAAACACCTTGGAACAAGTATTCCAACAGATTATTCAAGAAAACTTTCTCCATCTCACCAGAGATGTAACCATCCAAATACCAGAGAGTCACAGAACCCCTGCAATACATCAAATGAGAAAACCAACCCCTAGACACATAGTAATTTGCCTTCACAAAGTAGGTTTAAAAGAAAAAAAATCCTAAAGGCAGTGAAAGAGAAAGGTCAGACTACCTACTGGGGAAGACCAATCAGAATAGCAGCAGACTTATCAGCAGAAACACAAGCTAGAAGGGACTGAAGCCCAACTTTTAAAGTCCTCAAAGATAAACAATTTCAACCAAGAATTTCCTAACCAGCCAAGCTCAGCTTTATCAGTGATGGAGAATTAAAATCCCTCTCAGACATCCAATTATGCTGCTTCCAGATCAGCTCTACAGGAGATGCTCAAGAAGGTATTAAACACAGAAGAAAAAGAAAGAAAGAAAGAACAGATGTGCACTTCCCAAGAATGTAGGAAAACATAGAATCAACACAACACACATCACAACTGCAAAAGTGAAGCCACACACATATATCACTCAAAAGTTAAAAGAAAACAAAACAGCCTTATAGGAGCCTCATAACAGGGATAAATTCTCACATTTCAATAATCAGCCTGAACGTCCATGGATTAAATGCAACACTGAAAAGACATAGAATGAAAAACTGGATTTTAAAAACTGACCCAATGATATGCTGCCTCCAGGAAACACATCTCACTACAAAGGACGCCCACAAACTCAAAGTTAAAGGATGTAAAATAAACTGTCAGGTGAAAGAAAAACAAAAGAAGGCAGGAGTTACAATTTTAATATCAGACAAAATAACCTTCAAGCTACTAAAAATTAAAAAATATAAGGAAGGATATTACAGAGTGATAAAAGTTTCATTTCATCAATAAGTAATATCCATCCTAAATATATGCACCCAACATAGGAGCACCTAGATTTATAAGCAGCTACTAAGTAAAATAAAAAAAGATATTGACTCAAATATTATCAAAACTGGGGACTTAAATACCCCACTAACATCCTTAGATAGATCCTCAAGGAAAAAAAATCAATAAGGAGGTCTGGAACCTTAACTTGATGCTTAACCAAATGGATTTAATACATACCTACAGAACACTCCACCCAACAGCTACAGCATATACATTCCATTTATCACATCACCACATGGAACATACTCCAAGATCAATCACATCCTCTCCCATAAATCAAGCATAAACAAAATTCATAAGACCAAATTACCACCATGCACCTTCTCAGATTACAGTGAAATAAAAATAAATATCACCACAAACAAAATCCTGCCAAAACACACAAAGACATGGATACTTAACAGCACAATGGTAAACAACTCCTGGTTCAACACAGAAATCAAAACAGAAATTAAAAGATTCTTGGAAACAAATGAAAACACAGACACATCTTACCAAACCTCTGAGATGCTATGAAATCAGTATTAGGAGGGGAATTTATATCTCTACAAATACACATCAACAAAATAAAAAGATCACAAGTCAACAGCCTAACAAATCACCTAAGGGAAATGGAAAGGCGGGATCACCAAACCCTAACTTTAGCAGAAGAAGCCAGATCACCAAAGTAAAAGCCCAAATATGAGACAGAGAAGACAAAAATATCATAGAAAAAATCAATGAAACAAAAATCTGGTTCTTTGAATGAGTAAGAAGATTGATAGACCCCCTATACAGATTGGCCAAGAAAAGAGACAAAAAGCTCAAATAAACACAATCAGAAATGAAAAAGATCAAGTCACAACCAACCACGAAGAAATACAAAAGATTATCAGAGATTATTATGCACATCTGTATGGAAACAAATTCAAAAATCTAAACAAAATGGAGGACTTTCTGACATCACACAACCTCTCAAGGTTGAAACAAGGAGACACTGAAACACTAAATAGACTAATAACAACCCAAGAAATTGACTCTGTCATAAGGAAAATGCCTACAAAAAAAAAAAAAAACTCTAGAAAGATGGTTTTCCAGACGAATTCTACAAAACATACAAGGAAGAGTTGATACCAATGCTACTGAAAGTATTCCAGGCAATTGAGAAAGATGAAACTCTCCCCAGGTCATTTTATGAAGCTAACATCACATTAATACACAAACCAGGCAAACACTTAACAAAAGTAAGAAAACTACAGACCAATATCCATGACGAACATAGTTGCAAAAATTTCTCAACAAGATTCTGGCAAATTGAATCTGACAACACATCTCAAAAATTACCCAGCATGACCTAGTAGGCTTCATCTCCAGGCAGGGCTGGTTAACAACCACAAGGTCATAAATGTAATTAAATACATCAACAGATGTAAAAACAAGAAACACATGATTATATCATTAGATGCAGAAAAGGCTTTTTACAAAATCCAAAATCTATTCTTAATTAAAAACCTTTTAACACCAAGGTATAGAGGGAATATAACTCAAGATGGTAAAAGCCTCTACAATAAACCCACAGCCAACTGATTACTGAAGGGACAGAAATTGAAAGCATTTCTCCTGAAAACCGGAACAAGACAAGGCTGCCCACTCTCACCCCACCTGTTCAACATAGTGTTGGGAGTCCTAGCTAGATCAATCAGACAAGAGAAGGATATCATGAGTACTCAAATAGAAAAAGAGGAAGTTAAGCTATCCCTCTTTGCGGACAATATGATACCTGGAAAACCCAAGGGAATCTGTTAAAAACCTCCTTGCACCAATAAAGGACTTTGGCAAAGTCTCAAAGTATAAAATCAACACGCAAAGGACAGATACATGGGCAGAGAATCAAATAAAAAGTGCAATCCCATTCACAATAGCCACAAAAAAAAGGAAACACCTTGGCATCTTCCTAATCAGAGAAGTGAAAACCTTTACAATGAAAATGACAAAACAGTGCTCAAAGAAATCAAAGAAGACACAAACAAATGGAAAAATATTCCATGCTCATGGATTGGAAGAATTAACATTGTTAAGTGTCCTTCTTACCCAACGCAATTTACAGATTTAATGCAATACCCATTAAATTACCACCATCATTCTTCTCAGACCTGGAAACAACAATATGGAAACTCATATAAAAACAAAAACAACCACAAATAGCCAAGCAATTCTCAGCAAAAAAAGCAAAGTAGGGAGGCAGCACAATCTCAGATTGCAAACATTATTATAAGGCTACAATAATCAAGACAACATGGTATTGGTACAGGAGCAGGCATAAAGACCAATGGAACAGAATATAGATTCCAAAAAAACCCTCAATTTCTCAACCAGCTCATCTTCAACAAAGCCTCCACCAACAGCCAGTGGGGAGAAGAGAACCTATTCAGTAAATGGTGCTGGGAAACTCTTATGATCGAGTAAGCGAGAAGAAGTCATGCCAGCAAGTTGAGTTTAATTAATTATGAGTTTTTTATTAATGTGTGGGTCAAGAGCAGGCAAACGCCAGGAAAAACTCTTGACAAATTGGTGCAGTTTGTGACAAGTTTTTATAGGTAAAATTTGCAGCATTGGCTACATAGCAACTTAGTGACCATAGCAACTATTAACTAACAACTTGGCAAACAAAATGGGAACTTTTGATTGTTAGGGAGCTTTGATTAATTTTATGTCCTAGGTATAGCCAGTGTCCAGAAAGTCCCTGGAGTTCTGCCATCAAGATATAGTTTAAGGTAGTTACATACAGACAAGGAAGAATTATTGCACAATGGAGTTACCTTGGTTAGATTACTAACAGAATATAAGAACAAAATATGAAAATGTAACAATGGGGTTTTGCAAAGCGTAACATTTGATTTTAGTTAGCAAAGCATACAATTACATGGAACTTATGGCTAAGGAGTTTTGTAACAGTCAGTAGGAAACGGTCAGCACAACCTGCCCAAAGGAGACAAAGCTGGGGGTCTGCGGTCATGGGAACGTTCTGTAATCACACGTAGGCATTGATTCTTAGGTCAGACAGGTAACTAAGATGAAAGTTTTAAACAAAATGGAATAAGCTGGTTAATATTATTATATCAATTTGCTAGCAATTTGATTTTATTAACTGATTTAGCTCATTTCAAAACTAGCTGACCACATGCAGAAGAATGAAACAGGACCCCACCTCTCACCACACACAAAAATCAACTCCAATTGGATCAAAGATCTAATCATAAATTCTCAAACTATAAGAATCTTAGAAAATCAGGAGAATCCTTATAGACATATGAATAGGCAACAAATTCCTGATCAGAAACTCTGATGCCCATGCACTTGCTCAGACCACAGTGGAATAAAAATAAATAGCAATACGAACAAAGCTACCCCCAAACCCATGAAGAAATGTAAACTAAACAGTGTGATACTGAACAACTCCTGGATCAACACAGAAATCAAAGTAGAAATTAAAAGATTTCTGGAAACAAATGAAAACAAAAACACATCTTATCAAAACCTCTGGCATACCATGAAAACAGTACTGAGAGGGGAATTCATTTCTTTACAAACACACATAAAGAAATGGAAAGATTACAAGTTAACAGTCTAACAAATCACCTAAGGAAGATGGAAAGACAAGACCACCAAAACCCTAATTTCAGCAAAAGAATCCAGATCTCCAAAGTAAAAGCCCAATACAGGACATAGAAGACAAAAATATCATCTAAAAAATCAGTGGAAAGAAAAGCTGGTTCTTTGAAAGGATTAATAAAATTGACAGACCCTGAGCCAGATTGAGTAAGAAAAAGCCCAAATAAACACAATCAGAAATACAAAAGATCAAATCACAACTGACCCAGAAGAAACACAAAAAATTATCAGAGATTACTATGTACACCTGTATGGAAACAAGCTCAATAACCTAAATGAAATGGAGGATTTCTGACATCACACATTCTCCCAAGGCTGAAACAAGAAGAAATTGAGATGTTAAATAGACCAATAACAACCCAGGAAATAAATTCCATCATAAAAAAAACTACCCACACAAAAAAGTCCTGGACCAGACAGCTTTCCAGCAGAGTTCTACAAAACATAAAAGGAGGAGCTGATACCAATCTATTGAGAGTATTCCAAGCAATTGAGAAAGATGGAACTCTCCCCAAATCATTTTATGAAGCTAACATCACACCGATACCCAAATTGGGTAAAGATCCAACAAAGAAAGAGAGCTACAAGCCAATATCCCTGATGAACATGGAGGCAAAAATACTCAACAAGATTCTAGGAAACCAGATCCAATAACACATCTCAAAAATCATACACCATGACAAAGTAGGCTTCATATCTGCGATGCAGGGCTGGTTCAACATCCATAAGACCATAAATGTAATTAAATACATCGATGGATGTAAAAATAGAAATCACATGATCATATCATTAGATGCATTAGCTTTCGATAAAATCCAGCATCCCTTCTTCATAAAAACCCTTGAACACCTAGGCATAGAGGAAACATACCTTAAAATAGTGGGGGCCATCTATGATAAACCCTCAGCTAACATATTGCTAAATGGACGAAAGTTGGAAGCATTTCCCCTGAAAACAGAACAAGACAAGGCACCCACTTTCACTTTCACTTCACAACTTTAAAATTAAGTTAAATTAAATTTAAAAAAAAAAGATGTGACCCCTTAGGTAAAGTATCCAGACCATTATTCAAGATAAATAAGTGTTTTCAAAAATAGGAAAGTATCCTTGGAGTTGAAAAAAAGAAAGAACAAAAATTTCTCTGATAAGGAATTGGTTGCCAGTACCAATTTCCATAAGAGTATCTCCTGTGTTTTCTAAGATGTTTATAGTTTGAAGTTATACATTTAGGTCTTTGATCCATTTAGAGTTAATGTTTGTGTATGGTGATACGTAGGGGTCCTGTTTCAATCTTCTGCATGTGATCAGACAGTTTTCCCAGGACCATTTACTGAATAGGTTCTCCTCTCCCCAGTGGTTGTTGTTGGAGGCTTTGTTAAAGATGAGTTGGTTGAGAAATTGAGACTTTGCTTCCGGAATCCCTACCCTGTTCCATTGGTCTATATGTCTGTTCTTGTACCAATACCAGGCTGTTTTGATTACTGTAGCCTTATAGTAAAGTTTGAAGTCTGGAAGTGTGA
>CAUYQG010107465.1:0-12293 GCA_963574415.1 Tarsius wallacei
CGCCTGTAGTTCCAGCTACTTGGAAGGCTGAGGCGGAAGGATCACCGGAGCCCAGCAGGTTGAGGCTGCGGTGGCCGGGAGCGGCCACTGCACTCCAGTCTGGGCGACAGAGTGAGACTCCAACTCAAAAAAAAAAAAAAATAGTGAAGGCAGTTATTCTCTTTAACCCCAAAATAAATCAATGGATGTGACCCACAGTCCATACTAAAAAATAAAATTAAAAAATAAAAAAAAAACTATCCACTCATAAGACCAGGACAGTTTCACATGAAATGTGCATGCACCTGTGCTTCACCTTAGGACTTTCACGTTCGTGTACCTGGATTATTCCCTAGCATTCTTACATGCTTTTTAAAATGCAAATATTAAATCCTATCCCACTTTCATAAAATTCTCACAATGTTCCCAGATTAGCAATAAATTCACATTTTAAAATTTCAACAAACAGCTAACGATTTTTGAATATGTACTAAATTCAAGCATCATGTGTTGAACACTTAGTCCTCCTAATTATCATTCCCATTTTATGACTGCAGGAACAGAATTTAAATAATTTGCCTAAGGTCACACAGTTAATTAATGGCAGAGTCAAGCCTGAGCCTCTTGGTTATTATAGTATGCTGCTTCAAATATGAGTTGGTCTTAGGAGTCCCTATTTTAAGAACCCCTACTCTAATATGGACAGGTCACCGAACTCTGGTGCTCTGGGTGGCATCAGCTGCGACAGGAGTAGATAGGACACTCACCCAGGTAGGCACTCTGCTCCCTCTCCAACCCCGAACTCTCCCAGCACCACCCCTCACCCTGCATGTGGCCAACCATGATTCTGGGGTGCCTCAGACAAACAGGACTCCAGAGAACCCTGGGCTGCAGTTCACTTCTGCAGTGCCTAGAATCAGCTCCTCACAATGCCCAAGCGGGAAACATAATGTCTTATTGAGAGTGGGTCCCTGAACCCAGCTCTGTAAGGAACCTCATCTATTACTGAGGTGAGACTGGGTACGTCAGGAAACTTCTAATTCCACACTTGACCTTGAGCAAATAGGTTTTTAATTTCTTTATGTAAAGTGAGAGAAAATAATATCTGTTCTCTATTTTACATGGTTTTGTACAGCAACAAGGAGAGGCCATATGCAAAAGTACTTTTAAAAGAAGTTTAAAGGTGCCAAAAAATATTCTGGGGAAATCTTATCTAGCTGGTACAGCCAGAAAAAAAGAAGTTTTCTTATCAGTTGGGTAAAATCCACCTCAACGTCCTTCCAAATCCTTCATATTTCAGGGACGATTCCCTCTGTCTTCCGCCTTTTCTCCCCACCTAATCTCCCTCTCTATTCCACATTCCCTCCTTCTTCTCCAGACTAAATTCTAATTTTTCCTCTAGAGCCCAACCTTCTCCTTCCTCTTGCTAATACTCTCTTTCCCTTCTCACTCTGACCATCCTCTTCCTCCAGTTCTAGCTGTCGCCTACACTGTCTTATATGATGCTTGACTGAACTCAGTTCAATAAGTAGTTACACAATGCCTATCATAAGCTAGATGCACAGGAGTGAGACCTGGGCAGCCAGCTGTAAACACTAGTGCAACCAGGGCGCTACCGCAACTGTCTCCATGTGGGTACACGGTTATTCTTAGCCACACCTGACGTCATCCACCAGATCCCAAAATCACTCCAGTGCTGGCGTGCTGCAGGATTTGACTTCCCACTGCCAGGTGAAAGAAATGAGTTCTCAGGATAATCTTACTTATTAGCTTATTTTCTCTGCAATGTTATGCATATTTGATTTCAGAATATAAATACATGGGCCCAAAGTTATTTTAATAGGTGTTTTGTATTTTTATTTTATTAAATAAAAATGAGGCATAGTTTTTGCAATGAAAACTTTCAATAGGAAGTTTTCAAACACCCGCATTCTAAAGCTTCACAAGTTGAAAAAGACATTAACCTCAGAGGAAAGATGTTTCTTGGCATTTTTATTTCTAGAATTAATGGAAGAGTTGGGAACATTTTTTAAAGAGTACAAATAGGAAGTAAGTGCTCCAAGGGGATTTGAACCAGGTAAAGTTGTTATCCTCTGGGAATTTCACATCACTGTGCAAGGTGTAAACCAGAAAGGAACAAGGAATAGGTTCAGGAAGTCGCATTTGAAACAAGGGGGCGCTCTAGAAGGTTAGGTCACACGGAACCCTCCATTTCACTAAAGGCAGAAATCCCCTCCATCCCCTGGCTGCTGCTCTGTCCCCCCATACTCTGTTCTGCCCATCTGTGCTTGCACATCTCTCTTTCACATCTTTAGCCTCCCCACTCTGCCCACCTGCTTTTACACTGCTCAAGTCTGTACTAGTTCAGAGCACAACTGTGAGGCCCTCTCCTGTGTTCCTCCTGGAATGGCCACACATGCACACTACGAATGTCCATGCTTCATGACCTGAAGCTGGGCAGGGACTGCAGCAGCCCTCACCTTACCCCACACTCCCATGCATAGGGTCCTCACGACAGCCACGGCCTGCCCACCGGCTCAGGACACACACTTGGTCTTCATCTATTTTCACTTTTCCTTCCCTGCTGAGGAATCTGGAGGTAGTGCTGACGTGTCCTGCCAGCGCCCTCCTGCACCCCCACTGTTGTCCCCCACACCCCACCCCTGTGCGCACTTGCTTCAGGGCCCTCTTCACCCACCCACACTGAGGGTGATGCCTCCTCCCAGGCTCCAACTCAGCCCACTCTCCCTCGTGGTGCAGGGCAGTTTCCTCGGTGAACACTCTGCACCCGCAGCGTGGTCCATGCTGGTCAGTCCCAACCCACTGTGTGCCTATCTCAGCGCTAGGCCCTGCCAGATCTTTGACATTCTACAGGGTATCTCCATGTGACTGCCACACAAGGTGTCTTGACAGAAGGTAACCTGTTTCCACTAACCATGGTATCTTCTCCAAAGCTGACCATTTAGTCCCCATTCTTTCACACAGTCAACAACCTCACCATCCACCTATCACCACGTCTAAACCTCGGGCACCTCCATGTCACCCAACACAATGTCATCTAGGGTCTCTCCTTGCCACCTTTTACTAGATGCTCACCACTGCCATGTGAATGAGTCTCTGCCTGTTCTCAACCCTCTTTAATCCATCTTCATGACAATCGATGCCAAAAGAGTACCCATAAACACAGACCTAAGCCTGCCATGTAACTTGTTTAAAATCTCTGAGCTATAGTCCAAAGCCCCTTACTGGAGGCCAAGACATTAAAGCTAGCCCTTCTACCATGTCTTAGCACCACTCCTAGTGCCATTTCCTAGTACCAACCCCCAGAGCCACCCCCCAGGACCATTCCCCAGTACCAATTCCTAGTACCACTAGTACTAACTCCTAGTGCCACTTCCTAGCACCAACTCCTGGTACCACTTCCTAGTACCACTTCCTAGTATCACTTTCTAGTACCACTTCCTCATACCACTTCCAAGTACCAACTCCTAGTGCCACTTTCTAGTATCACTTCCTAGTACCATGTCCAAGTACCAATTGCTAGTGCCACTCCTAGTACCACTTCCTAGTACCACTTCCTAGTACCACTTCCTAGTACCACTCCTAGTACCACTTCCTAGTACCAAATCCTAGTACCACTTCCTAATAGCAACACCTAGTACCACTTTCTAGTACCTACTCCTAGTACCACTCCTAGTAGCACTTCCTACTACCACTTCAAAGTAGCAACTCCTAGTACCACTTCCTAGTAGCAACTCCTAATACCATTTCCTAGCACCAACTCTTAGTACTACTTCCTAGTACCACTTCCTGGTACCTACTCCTAGTACCACTTCTAAGTATCAATTCCTAATACCACCTCCTAGCAGCAACTCCTAGTACCACATCCTAGTAGCAACTCCTAGTACCACTTCCTAGAACCACTTCCTAGCAGCAACTCCTAGTATCACTCCTAGTACCACATCTGCAGACCAACTGGTGCAAACCACCTGTCATTCCTTGATGCATGGTCATCCATTTCAAAATTTGATTCTATTCCTTGCCCCAATACCCTGCCCTCACTCCGCATTGGCTCAGCTCAGGCTCACTTCCTCTGCGAAGCCTGTTCTAGCTCTCCCATGCTGAAGTGAGTGCTGCTCCTGCTGCCAGTGTAACCAGAACATGCCTCAGCTATGATATTTTTAACACCGATTTCCTTGAGGGAGACATAGTTTTGTACTTTGTAAATATTGGTGAAGCGTTTTAAATGACAGAATAATTCCAGTTTCAAATATTCCATTAAAAATGGAATGAGGAAGCCGGGTTCGGTGGCTCAGCCTGTAATCCCACGTTTTGGGAGGCTGAGGTGAGTGGACTGCCTGAGCCCACAGGTTCGAGACCCACCTGGGCAACTTGGTGAGACCTCATCTCTACAATACATCAAAAATTAGCTGGGCGTGGTAGCGTGCACCTGTAGTTCCAGCTACTTGGAAGGCAGAGGCAGGAGGATCGCCAGAGCCCAGCAGGTCGAGGCTGCGATGGCCGAGAGTGTGCCACTGCACTCCAGTCTGGGTGACAGAGTGAGACTCCAACTCAAAAAAAAAAATGGAATGAGGAGAAGTCACACAATGACACCTGGTCCATCAACAGGGACTCTCAGTGTGAGCTCACGGCAGTAGAAGGTTACTTAAAAACACACACCACCTTCACCACCTAGACTAACAGCAGTCACACCACCCTGGGCACCATGGAGAGCCAGTGACTATCACAGCACTGTACCCCTACCCTAGAGCGCAGATTCCCAGGCCTTTCCTAACGAGTCCAGGATAAGCAGGCTGGGCACTTGCTGGACTGAACGCCCATGCAATGGCTGGTTACACGCTGACCAGGAAAGCAAGCATCTGGCGTCTTCCTGGAAGGGGAATCCATTGCCTTCATCAGTTCTCAGAGGACCCTATGACATCAAAATTGTTAAGATTTACGCAGATGATGTAGGCACCTCAAAGAGTATGCTAATAGTTTTGGGGGGAAATGTTAAACATTAAAAATACTCTCTCCCTACATATTTTGCATGTACTTGATTCAACTGAACAAATATAGTCTAAAAATATTAATATGTCCACTACTTATTATTTATTTGATAACTACAACTAAGTACAAATTAAGTTACTTAAAACACACAGCCATGGAGAAAGGGTGCCCTGAATCTAAGAGCCACAAAAGAAGGAGAAATGGGCAGAGCAGATGCTATACCTCCACCAGCTGACAGCAAGAAGGCCAAGTGTGGCAGCAGCAAAGAGGAGGGTATGTGGAGTCTCCACCCGACACCCAGCTACACTCACGGGAAAGAGGGGAAAGGAGAAACAGGCGAATGAGATGAAAGTGATGCCGTGTCAGAACACTCTCAGATCCTTACTCTGTGAATCCACTGAGCCAGCAGGAAACAACCCCTAAAGTTGTCTCTTCTGCCACTGTGTAAACCTAACAAAATGAAAAGGTGTTCACAGGTGAGGAGATTCCATTCCATTCAGAAAGAAGGTCCATCTTGACATCTAGATCCAGATGTCATAAATACAGACCATATAACATGAAAACTCAACTCTTCTAATATTACACAAAACTCCCGTTGAAAGCCCCAGAAAAGCAGCGTGCTGGTGGTCTCAACCATAATGAACCGTTGTTCCACATACAGGAACAGCTCTCGGCCAAGAGACTGCACCTGCTCCTGCCACATGCATGTGTGACCAACAGGGGAAACCCACAACCACAACCGACCGAGGGCAGCTACCCCCATGGGACTCCCAGCAAGACACACTTCGGCAGCAAGCCAACAGGGATGGGCCCTGAATGTGCCAGGGGCCCCTGCCCACACTGGAAGAGCATTTTTGGTTTCTTCAGATAAAGTGCTGAGAGCGGCATGTGTCAGGCACCGAACAACAACTGCTTCTAATAAAAGAAATGTCAAAAAATGCCTCACTTGACCATCAAATACCTGGACCACCAGCTGCCACTGCAGAGTCTTATGCCTGGACACAGTGAGGCCATGTGAATTCCCAAGCTCCACCACAACCAGGACTCGACACCACCCGGTGACTGTTCAGTGGGCTCCCAGTCAGTCTACTCTGGGCCTGTGTAGTATTATTTCAAACATTTTAAAGTCTATTCTTTGCTCTTTTACATACTTATCACCACTACCCACCTCCCATCCCCCAAACCCTCAGCAGAAGACCCCATGTCCTACTTTGTGGAGAAAATGAAAGCCATTGGAATAAGAGCTGACCTTCTTGCTGTGTGACCTGCAAACGTCCCTGCATCCCTTTCAGTTGGTGGCAGCAGCCCTCTCCTCCCTCACCCCCAACAGTCAAGCCTGAAGCCCAGGCCCCCAGGCTCCCAGGGTTTACAGCCTCTCCCTGCATCTCCAGCCTCTTCCTCCCTGCTGCCTCCTTCTTAACACCACACGTGCCAAAGTCTCTCCCATATAAAAAGATCATTCTTAGCCGGGCTCGGTGGCTCAGCCTGTAACCCCGCGCCTTGGGAGGCTGAAGTGAGTGGATTGCCTGAGCCCGCGGGTTCAAGACCTGCCTGGGCAACTTGGCGAGACCTCATCTTTACAATAAATCAAAAATTAGCCGGGTGTGGTAGCGCGCGCCTGTTGTTCCAGCTACTTGGAAGGCTGAGGCGGAAGGATCGCCGGAGCCCAGCAGGTCGAGGCTGCGGTGGCCGGGAGTGGCCACTGCACTCCGGTCTGGGTGACAGAGTGAGACCCCAACTCAAAAAAAAATAAAAATTAAAAAAAAGATCATTCTTCCCTGGAATCTACTGTGCTCTATGTCACCTGGATGCCCCAGTACAGAGGAGAAGAGCCTGCGGAAGACCTGACTGTCTCCACATATTCCATGCTCACCTCCCCCGTGCCTCTCAGCTGGAGTACTTCTGCCTCCATGACTCTTCCCGTGGAAGGCATTGGTGGCCTTCCCTCGATCCTAACAGACACAGATGTCATCTCACTCAGCCCTGCACCACAGTGAGCATCCCAGTCTTCCTTTCTCGTTCTCTAAACCCTCCCACACTCTGGGAGCTTCTGTGGCACTGCACTTTCCTGATTTCCTCTCCCTCTTCAGCTGGGCCATCTACCTCCTCTGCAAACTCCTATTTCAAGAGTTCTGTGTGAGGCCATCCCTCCTCACTCGTGGCGCCCCCATTCAGCCATCTCTCTCTTGTGTTTTATTTTCTTTAGAAAGTCAGGGTCTCGCTGTGTTGCTCAGGCTACACTTGAACTCCTAGCCTCAAGCGATCCTTCCACCTTGGCCTCCCCAGTAGTTGATACTACAGGCACACACCACCATGCCTGGCCTCATTTCCCTCTCCTTTGAACATCAGACACATAAAACCAGCTGTCTGCTCAGCACCTCCACTTGGATGACATGTATTTATTTTATTTCAACGTTCCTAAAAAGCTGAACTCTCCACCAGATCCTGTTGATTGTACTTCAAGACCTCCATCCTGCCCAGGTATGATGTCTCACACCTATAGTATCAGCACTTTCAGAGGCTGAGGTAGGAGGATCACTTGAGTCCAGGAGTTTAAGACCAGCCTGGGAAATACAGTGAGGTCTCATTGCTACAAAAAGTTAAATAAATTAGCCAGGCATGGTGGCACACACCTGTAGACCTAGCTACTTGGGAGGCTGAAATGGAAGAATCATCTTAGCTCAGGAGGTCAAGGCTGTGCTGGGCTGTGATTGTGCTACTGCACTCCAGCCTGGGTGACAGAGTGAGACTCTGTCTCTAACCTGCTGCTTCTCTTCCTCCTGTTGATTCTGATTATTCACTGGTTCAAGGACTCATTTTCCATCCCTTACTCCAAGAGCTTCTAAGTACACTTCTGCTTCTGGACTTATTCCTGTCCCATCCATTAGCTACTCTACAGAGCCAGCGTGACATAGCTAAGATGTAAATGACCATCATTACTCTCCTGCCTAAAAACATAACTGCACGTAACTTTATAACTAAATTCAAACTTGCAGTTTGCTAATTCAGCTTCATCCCTGATCACTCCAGCACCTCCATTCCCAGCACAGTGAATTCCCTTCTCTTCTTACACGCTGCACTCCCACTGCCATCCCCCAGGTCTCCATACATGGTCTGACCTGTCTGTCTCTGCATGCCTTTCTGGCCAACTCTTCTACGTTCATAAGGCCTTGGCTTAGACGGCAGCTCTCTAGTCGACAGTCTCTGGCACGCGCTTATCTCTCACAGAACACTTCTTTCTCCTGCTCATTCAGTGGTCTCTCTACAGACTGTCATCAGCAAGCGAGTGGGATATGGGTCTGTCTCATCCATGAGTGTGTCCATAGTATCTGGTGCAGCGTCTGGCACACACACGACATAAAAGTGATTGTTACCAGAACGTGATACTCTTCATTAGGTGTGCATGAAGAAATACGCTGAAAGCCTCATGGATAAATGACACTTAAAGACACCACTACCACATGGCTGAAATACAAAGAAATATAAAGGTATGAAAGATACTAAAGGTAAAAAAAAAAAAAAAAGAACCCATGTGACTAGTTAAGTATCTGCTGAGCACTGTACCAGGCAACTGTTTCTCATGAATATGCCTTTCCAGCTCAAAACAATGAAGATAAGCCTATTTCAGTATCTGCTTATTTGTAACGTACTCGTACACTCTTGTTCTCGGGAGTTTTTTGTTTGACAAGTAGCCATTATTCTGGAACACAAATGGCCTAGTACAAAAGATGCCAGTCAGATTACTCTCTCCCACCCCCAGTCCCCTCAAGAGGAGAAGTGTAGGCTCAGAAGAAACTGGAACGGCATACCAATGCTCATAACTGCGGCCCACCTTATGGAACGCAATCTTGTAGCTGCTCAGCAGTCGGAGAGCCAGGAAGGGTCCTCCTCGCAGACACTGCAAGGTGACAATGCAATCCACTCTGGACCAAACACGTCCCCCTCACAACCCCATATGTTGAAACCCTAACCTCCAACCTGATGGCATCTGGAAACAGGGCCTCAGGGAGGTGTTAGCGTTAGACAGGAGGCTGTGGGGGTGGGGCCTGCATGACAGAATGAGTGACCTTAGGAGAGGAGACAAGGAGAGCTGGCTCTGCCCACACATGAGTCGGCGGTTCACAGGCCAGGAAAGCCCAGGCCAAAGACCAGCTATGCTGGCACCTGGCATGATTCCACCTCCAGAACTGTGAGAAAACGAATGTTTGTTGTCTCAGCCACCTGGTCTCTGGAATTCTGTTACAGCAGCCCAGCTAACACAGTCATACTTACATTTGGAGATTCCACAGGTTCCTATCCCAGTTCAACACAATATTAGCATCATTAGCAACTTTACCTTAAATAAGTGGCTTTCGGGGGTTTTTTTTAAGTGCTAACTTCCATAAAACAATTTTAGAAAAATAAAATAAAATAAAAAGAAAGCAAGAAATCATAAATAGGCATAGCACAGGCCTACTCAATGTATTATCAATCTAGGAAGAATAGAATAAAAGATACTTACCACCACCAAGAATGTAAGAATCCTGGTGGTTCCCCCAATGTGATGTTTTTTTCCCATCTTATCTAAAATGAATAAAAGAGATATTAAATACTTTCCTAATAATACTTTTTTTCACACATTACAAAGCAATGTCTTCCCATTTAAAATGCTATGGTAACATTTGAGTTTTCCATTACTTTCAAATCATTCCCCAAGTTTTCCAAGCGCTCATTCATACAGTGCTGTGCTGACAGGATGAGTCCATGAGCGAAGCTGTCACCTTTGTTTTCCCTTCCCACCTGCTGTGGCCAAACTCCAGCCTCTCAGTTCTCACCCACTGTCCTATGCTCCAGGGACTGAGACTGGGAACTTCATCTTTCTCTGAGGCTTCCTGTTAGGCCCATGAGTTGAGGGAAGCTCTGGGGGTACTGAAGTGAGGGGACAAAGCTAGCTCCCACATCCAGAGCAGCCCCCATGGCCTCCCCACTCCCTGGGAAGCCCCTGAGAGGGCCACATCTCTTGGAAAGCACCTTGGGCTCCACCAGCCCCTCCCCAGAGGTCCAGGACTCCAGACCGCTCTTGGGTCCTCCTCCAGCTTCCTGGACTTTAAAGCTGTTCCTTTGGGGCTCAGCCCTAATACTGCTGACTGCAGTTACCAGTTTCCCATGACTTCTGTGTCCCTTTTTGCAAACCCGTTTGGCTATCTCCCTTCATTACCTTCCCTCTTTTGAAATGCCCAATGTGCTTTTAATTAGTGTGTCTGCATCCTGACTGGCACCCCTCCCACCCCACCTAAGGAATTCCTCCTCAGCAGAGTGGGATATGGGCATAAGTTTCAGCTTCCTACAAACCAGCTGTGTGGACTTGAGAATGTCACCTAAGCCCTCTGACTCAGCATCCTCACCTATAAGTTGGGTTGATAACTGTTGCCTAC
Source organism: Tarsius wallacei (assembly GCA_963574415.1). Taxonomy (NCBI): domain Eukaryota; kingdom Metazoa; phylum Chordata; class Mammalia; order Primates; family Tarsiidae; genus Tarsius; species Tarsius wallacei. The sequence continues at coordinate 10,404 of CAUYQG010107465.1, forward strand.
CAGAATAAACTGGTCAGTGCATGGAGTCACTGGAAAGAGTGACCTATGTGCAGGAAGTGCTTAACAACTGCTAGTGGTTGTCATGATCTCTCCTGTGCTGAGGAGGGCATCCTCTAAACGCTGAGGGAGCCCATCAGCTGTGCTCCAGCACCACAGGGTTCCAGTAACACTCCACATGGAACATTCATGCATCTGGGTTATGCCAGGCAACGCCACTCAACTGACCAGAATCAGGAGGAACACCTCAGAGGAGGCTAGACTTGTGACTAGGAAGAAAGACCAGCAAGAGCTGAGGCACAGGAAGCAAGTCTCTGCTGCTAGTGTGAGGGGAGGAGTCAACACTAGTCATTTAAACAGAAAACTATGCCTCTGCTTACTTAAGATCACTTAGGAACTGGTGTCTGTAAACTGAGTCATCATGTATCCCAAATTCAGATGACCATTATAAGCACCATACTAAGAGAACTAGACTTTGACAGACTTTCTTTTCTTTTCTTTCTTTCTTCTCCTTCTTCTTCTTCTTCTTCTTCTTTGTGTGTGTGTGTATGTGTGTGTGTGTGTGTGTGTGTGTGTGTGAAGCAGAAGGTATTTCAGGGCCTTAAAACACCTCAAATCACCATTATTGACATCAACCTGAACATCACTTAGCAACACTGACCCAGGAATTTGCAAGAGACTGGGCTGAATGTATAGACTCTAAATTGTATGTGAATGGTTAAGTTTTTGAATAAATTCTGATAAAGGGAGAGTATAAGAAGTCACATCTTTCTAAAATAAGAGTTTTTAAAAGATGTGATATTAACTTTCAAATGTTTATTTTTCAGCTGAGTTGGAGTTCACTATAAAAAATTTAAAACAAGATCAGTATGTCTCAAAAAGTAAAAATTCTAAGTACTTTTTTACAAAGTAAATTTAGAAATCAGAAATCAGATGGGTATCCACACAGTGCCTTTTGTAAGCCCTAGACAGCAGTAAACACAAAACATGAAAACTCTTTCCTACAGGGAGATCACACTTGAAGAGAGAAGAAAGACTATGCACAAACCAAGAAACAAACAAGTAAATAGTGTTGATCTTAGAAGTGGCAAATGCTACAGAGGAAAACCAAGCAGAGAAGGGAGTGGAAAGAGCAGAAAGTCTAGTGTGAGTAACAGTTTTAAATAAGGTGATCTGGAGACGCTTCAGAAACAATTGCTGGGTGAAAGTAACATACCTTCATTTTTTAGTTTATAAAAATTATGTAACACACCCCAACTAGCACAATATGCCCAGGGGCTCTTAACACTTCTAAGAAGTAAACAGCTGTAATTATAGATTTCAGAGAAATTCAAGGAATTCTTTCCATCATTACTATGGAAAAAGTTCAGAAGTCTTATCCCAAAAGGACTTTAAAAAAAAGTATTAAAGCAGGTACTAGAAAGTGGTCCTAAATGTGGAAATGACCAAAAATCCTCTTCAAGAAACAGATGGAAAAAGTTAAGTTCCTTTAAAATCACTGAAATTGGGCAACCCCTTGGGTTTCCTCCTGCTGTGGGAGTTTTTCTGTCCTCTCAATAAATCCTGCTTTCAAAAAAAAATTAAAATCACTGAAAGGTTCCATTTTTTTTTTGTTCTTATGTACCTAAAATGTAGCAAATGGGAACCCTTAACATAGAAAGTACTTGGCCGGGCTCGGTGGCTCAGCCTGTAATCCCGCGCCTTTGGGAGGCTGAAGTGAGTGGATTGCTTGAGCCCGCGGGTTCGAGAGCCGCCTGGGCAAGCGAGACCTCATCTCTACAATAAATCAAAAAATCAGCCGGGCGTGGTAGCGCGCACCTGTAGTTCCAGTTACTTGGAAGGCTGAGGCGGAAGGATCGCCGGAGCCCAGCAGGTCGAGGCTGCGGTGGCCGG
>CAUYQG010107474.1:0-17888 GCA_963574415.1 Tarsius wallacei
ATTTCATTTTTGTGTGTGTGTGTGGCTGTTGTAAAAGGAATTGTGTTTTTTATTTGGTTCTCTGTGTGTTGGTGGTGTATAATAATTCAACTATCTTTTGAATGTTTATTTTGTACCCTGAGACTTTGCCAAAGTCTTTTATCAGTGGAAGGAGATTTTTGAAAGATTCTCTTGGATTTTCAAGGAATAGGATTGTATTGTCAGCAAAGAGGGATAACTTGACTTCTTCTTTTCCTATTTGGATGCCCTTGATTTCCTTCTCTTGTTTGATTGCTCTAGCTAAGACTTCTTTTTTTTTTTTTTTGAGTTGGAGTCTCACTCTGTCACTCATACTGGAGTGCAGTGGCCTCTCCCGGCCACTGCAGCCTCGACCTGCTGGGCTCCAGTGATCCTTCCACCTCAGCCTTCCAAGTAGCTGGAACTACAGGTGCACGCTACCACACCCAGCTAATTTTTAATTTATTGTAGAGATGAGGTCTCGTCAAGTTGCCCAGGTGGGTCTCGAACCCTTGGGCTCAGGCAATCCACTCACCTTGGCCTCCCAAAGTGCTAGGATTACAGGCTGAGCCACCGAGCCTGGCCTAGGACTTCTAATACTATGTTGAACAGGAGGGGAAAGAGTGGGCACCCTTGTTTTGTTCCAGTTTCCAAGGAGAAATGCTTCCAATTTCTGTCCATTTAGCAATATGTTGGCTGTGAGTTTATCATAGATGGCTTTTATTATATTGAGATATGTTACCTCTATGCCTAGGTGTTTGAGAGTTTTTTATCAAGAAGAGATGCTGGATTTTTTTGAAAGTCTTTTTCTCATATAATGATATAATCATGTGGTTCTTGTTTTTACATCTGTTGATGTGTTTAATTACATTTATGATCTTGTGAATATTGAACCAGCCCTGTATCCTGGGAATGAAGCCTATTTGGTCATGATGGATGATTTTTGTGACATGTTATTGGATCTGATTTGCTAGGATCTTGTTGAGAATTTGTATATCTATGTTCATCAGGGATTTTGGCCTGTAGTTCTCCTTCTTAGATGAATTTTTTACCCGGTTTGGGTATCAGGGTGATGTTGGCTTCATAAAAAGATTTGGGGAACATTCCGTCTTTCTTGATTATCTGGAATGTATTCAATAGGGTTGATATTAACTCCTCCTTGTATGTTTTGTAGAATTCTACTGGAAATCCATCTGGTTCAGGGCTTTTTTTGTAAGTAGTTTTCTTTTTTTTTTTTTTGAGTTGGAGTCTCACTCTGTCGCCCAGACTGGAGTGCAGTGGCCGCTCCTGGCCACTGCAGCCTCGACCTGCTGGGCTCTGGCGATCCTTCCCCCTCAGCCTTCCCAGTAGCCGGAATTACAGACACGTGCTACCACGCCCGACTGATTTTTGGTTTATTGTAGAGATGAGGTCTCACCAAGTTGCCCAGGCGGGTCTCGAACCCTCAGGCTCAGGCATTCCACTCACCTCAGCCTCCCAAAGCACAGGATTACAGGCTGAGCCACCGAGCCCAGCTTGTAAGTAGTTTTCTTATGACATAGTCAATTTACTGGATTGTTGTTGGTCTATTTAGGGTCTCTATTTCTTCTTGTTTCAACCTTGGGAGGTTGTGTCATGTCAGAAAGTCCTCCATTTCATTTAGGTTATCGAGTTTGTTTCCACATAGGTGTGCATAGTAATCTTTGATAATTGTTCGTATTTATTCCAGGTCAGTTGTGACTTGATCTTTTGCATTTCTGATTGTGTTTATTTTTCTCTCTTTTTCTTGGTCCTCCTGGCTAGGGGTCCATCAATCTTGTTTATGCTTTCAAAGAACCAGCTTTTTGTTTCTTGATTTTTTTCTATGGCGTTTTTTTTTTTTTATGTCCCATGTATAGACCGCTCTACCTTTTGTTCTTCCTTGAGCTGGGTTTGTTCAATAATGAAGTAAGACTGGGGGTGGGGCATTGTGCTGTCTCTTTACAATGTTGAGCACTTACTAGGGAATGGGGGATTGCAAGGATTCAGAATCCATTGCTACCTGGTGAATGGGCCAGCAGGGACTTGCTCTCTGTTGCTGCACGATATGACCTTACAGTGGGTATGTATGCATAGACCCTGAGTCCAAGGTAGGGTATAAGAGGGAAAAGAGAGAGGAGAAGGAGGAAAACAAGGGAAAGGAGGAGAAAGGAAAAAAGAAAGAAAACTAGAAAAAGAAAAAAAAAACACAAAAAACTGAAAAAAAAAAATGAGAAATAGAAGGAAAGAGAAAGCCAATCAACAAACAAGATAATCAAACAAACAAACCAATACCATCACCCGCTGCCTTATCAGTCAGTTCTTCTGTCTGTGTTTATTGCCCAGCAGCTGGCTCAGGGTGGAGGGTGGATAGTCTGGGGTTCTGCACCTGCCATTACCTGCGAGGGCTTGTGCACTGGGGGCAGTGTTCTCTGAGGTCACAAAGAGCAGCCCCAGTGCAACACAGAGATCAGCGTCTCAAAATGCAGTTTTTCTGTTTCACAGAGCCTGACCTGTATCACATCTCTGCCCAGGCATTAGAGAATCTGCTCTCCCTTTCCAGCAGTTACCAGTCTCTGGATCTTAGGACCTGGTGGCAAGATTCAGGAGCCCTATCTAGGGTCAGAGTGGGCTCTCCCTGCTACTTCCTTGGGAGTCTGCCTCAGGCTCCCTCCCCGCATTCCCTCTATGACCCTCACTGCCAGCGTTCAGCTCACTCCAGTAGATCTTCCCTGGAAAAGCTCCCAAGTTGTCTGCTCCTAGGTTTCCCACTCCGATTGCATGTGTCTGTGTTGTTCCTGTGTAGGGGTGTGGCATCTGTCTCTCTTGTATTGTGCACTTGGAGTATCCTCTCTGGGCAAACAATGGTTGGTTTCAGATGGGTGTGGAGATGACCCCTCAGTCTTAAGATGCAGGTTGCTCAGGATGCAGGCAGCCCAGAACTGGGTGAGATAACACAGGTCTCTGTCCAGTCCCAGGACAGAGGAAGTAGCAACAGTCTGTGATTTTTTTTCTTCCAGCGGGCCTCAGCTCCAGTTTTCCTCCCAGTACTTTCTCCACAGCCCCTGCTGCCATTACCTGACCTGTTGCCACAGGTGGTGTGTGGGACAGGTGCCAGCTGATCTCTTCTGCCTTTTCCTGAGAGATGCCCCAAGGATGTGGATCCTTCTGTGCACAGCGGAATTCAGAGCAGTGGCAAATTGTAGCTATATCTGCATGGGGGTCCAGGGCACTTGATCCCGTGTCTCCCTTGAGCTGGATATGAGCTCACCCACTTGCATACACAAATGGATGCAGATTCATCCATACAGAGACTCTCATACCTTAACTGGATCCAATGCCATCTTGCCCCCATCTGTGGTTTTCTTTTAAGAATATCAGTCAGAGCCGGGCTCGGTGGCTCAGCCTGTAATCCCGCGCCTTTGGGAGGCTGAGGTGAGTGGATTGCCTGAGCCTGCGGGTTCGAGACCCGCCTGGGCAACTTGGTAAGACCTCATCTCTACAATAAATCAAAAAAATCAGCCAGGTGTGGTAGCACACACCTGTAGTTCCAGCTACTTGGAAGGCTGAGGTGGAAGAATCGCCGGAGACCAGCAGGTCGAGGCTGCGGTGGCTGGGAGCGGCCACTGCACTCCAGCCTGGGCGACAGAGTGAGACTCCAATTCAAAAAAAAAAAAAAAAAAGAATACCAGTCAGATATAACACAGCACATAATGGACCTAGGGTCCACCCAATGACCATGCTTAAGCTTAATCTAAGACCTGTCTCCCAGTGCAGTCACATTGTGTGGTACTAGGGTGTCAGGGCTTCAATATACGATTTTGGAGGAACATAATTCAGCCTATAACAGAGCTTTAATGAGATATGCAGTATAAGGGGTCAAAAACATAAGAAGGTAAAAACTGGTTTTTTACCAATTTGTAAGGGTAATCGGGCTTATTTTATTTTATTTATTTATTTATTTGAGTTGGGAGTCTCACTCTGTTACCCAGGCTGGAGTGAGGTGGCACGCTCCCAGCCACTGCAGCCTCAACCTGCTGGGCTCCAGCGATCCTTCGGCCTCAGCCTTCCAAGAAGCCGGAACTACAGGCGCGCTCTACCACGCCTGGCTAATTTTTTATTTATTATAGAGACAAGGTCTCGCCAAGTTGCCCAGGTGGGTCTCAAACCCATGGGCTCAGGCAATCCACTCACCTCGGCCTCCCAAAGTGCTGGGATTACAGGCTGAGTCACCGAACCTGGCTGATCTTATTTTAATTCCCTGGCCAGAGAATGAAGAAGGAGAGCTTGTGCTCTGAAACCCCTTTCTCCCCAAGCAGTGGGCGGTATCAGAGTTTTGAAGTATGGATGATATATAAGCATGAGCAGGGCAGAGTTTCAGACATGGGGGCACAGTTCACAAACATGCATCTCCATATGTCACATGTACACAAAATGGCAGAGATTTTTGGTATTATCATAACATGTTAATAAGTGAAAGGTAACTGGGAGTAACAGGTGCTGGTCTATGCTGGCCTGTTCAAGTCTAAATTGGTCTCGTAGAGGGTTTGGACTTCCTCTGGTACCTGTCAAGGGTTAGACTCTTCAAGCCACTGTGTCTGTAGAGAAGGCGACGAGGATGTGTTAGGCTTTCCTAAGAAGAAAAAAAAGGATAAATGCTGTGAGAGTGTTCACAACCCTGTCAGGGTTGTCCTGGTGACAAAATGACTGCATCATGCTGTGTGCTGCTGCAATTAATTTGATAGGGGAGAACAATTACTTAGTGTCACAAAAGAGGAAGTTATACGTAATACGGTTGTATATTCTGTGTAGTTTGCTTCATGTGTTCCTGCGTAAGCTAAACTTTAAGAAACTTTACTCAGAGTATATTGTTCCAAATTCTACTTTCAAAGAGTGTCAGTGGATATTTGGGGATACAGGTTCTAGATTCACAAATATTTGGAAAATAGAACTGTTTACTAACTTCAATAAGCAAATGTGCCCTTTAGTTTTGAAGCGGGCGATAGATCAGGTAGTATTTGCCACACATATAAAATAGCAATTTTTCTTTTTTTCTTGAGACAAGGTCTCACTCTTTCACCAGAACTGGAGTACAGTGGCATAATCCCAGCTCACTGCAGCCTTGACCTCCAAGTGATCCTCCCACCTCACCCTCTGAGTAGCTGGGATTATAGGTGTGCATCACCATGCCAGGCTACTTTTTGTAGAAACAAGGTCTCACTATGTTTCCTCAGCCAGTCTCGAACTCCTTGGTTCAAGTGATCTTTCTGCATCATCCCCAAAGTGCTGGAATTACAGGTGTGGACCACTGATTAATAGGAGAAAGGGATACAAATTTTTGTAATACGTATACAAAAGAAACCCTCAGAATGAAGACAACCTCCCAGTGAGTCAGTTTTCATTTTTACCTGCCACTTAATGCTTCTAGTATTCCAGGTATAACACTTGGGAAGTACTTCTTCATGTTAATAACAGCTAACATGTATTGACTGCCTATGGAGGGTAAAGTCACTTGGTCTCAACTTCCCTGGAAATCATTATCATCTAGTCAGTTGTTTTTGTTGTTCTTGCTACTGCTGCTGTGTTGTTTTAATCACTTCAGATATATTGGATAGAAATCTCAGTGTGGAAGGCAATTCTGATTAACAGCTGCCATTGAGAAGTATCAATGTTAAGTACTTCTAGGCATTATTTGATTTAATAGTATCAACTGCTTTGAAGGATAGGTCGTCTTAGCATAATTAAATATATCAGAAGTGTAAACATTTGGCCTTAATACCACCATTCCCGTGTGTCCCTCATCTGTGAAAGATACCATCCATTGGCTGTCTTATTTTTTTCCTAGTGCACCATGACTCTGGTTTACAAACCTTCTTACAAACACAAAATTTCTGGCAGCCACTATCAGCCTGAGTTAGCCTAATAAGGAAGTTTTTTTGCCATTTCTCTTATGCATATATAGCATTATTGGAGAGATCCCATCTAACCCTTGAAGTTCTTGGTGCTCAGAAACCAATACCCCCAACATATGGTGTTTTGACATGTTGGACTGAAGAAGTTTCAAGATCCTTCTGACTTTCCCTCCAGTCCCAGCCTCTTCCAAATCAGAGAATAAAGTTGTTCTGACTGACTTTTTCTTTGTTTTTGGAAAGTCTGTACCCACCAAGGAGAACAATTACTTTTCATCTCACTCCTGCTATCTTATTATCTACTGTAAAAAAGAGTATTGTAGACAAGAATGTAGCTGCACTTGAACATCCCCTTTACAAGATAATTACTGTTTCCAAGAATCGTTTAAATTCCAAAGGAAACTATTTACAAGTTAATTTCTGTTCCCTGATTCGATCATTCTCCCTAGAAACCACTCACTGCCCCTCCACAAATTCCTCTTCTTCCCCCTCCCATAACCTGTCTTGCCAGGATCCAAGCCCTCGTTCTTTTTATAACCTCAAGATGGCATATCAGCTTTTGTACCTCACTGGGAGGCTGAGTCTTCCTTCTGAGGGCTTCTGTGTATATACACGTTCACACATTTGTATCCCTTCTCCTGTTAACCAATCTGCCTTATGTCAGTAATTTTAATGCAGGCCAAGGGACCCCAAAGTTGGAGTTCCTCCCTAAAGGCTAAGTGGGTTCTTGGCTTCATGCAGTAAAGAAATTAAGCATGAACCCTAAGTAAGAGATGAAAAGAAAGTCTGTTAAGGAAACAAAAGAAGTGAAATTGAAAGATGGCTACTCCATCAGCAGAGCCGCCCCTTTCCATCACTGGGATTTTGGTTGGAAAATGGAAACACATTTACAGAGGAAGCTACTCCATAGACAGAGCAGCCAGTGAAATACCCAAGAAAACTTAGAAAACTATATTTGCTGTGAACCCCTACCTCATGTCTGCTGCACTGTATTCTATACACCCCCTCTTAGCTCACGTTTGATATGTTATATAAACTCTTAGCTCATGTTTAATATGTTATATAAACTCTTAGCTCACGTTTGATATGTTATATAAATTCTTAGTCCACATTTGATCTGTTATATAGATTCCTACCTCACATTTACTGAATTTCTGACTCTACCTCAAATCCTGTGAGACTGGGCACGTAATAGGTGCCTGGTAGTGACTGCAATTGTAAAGCTATAATTGCTGTAAAAGAAATGTTTGCTATATTTTATAAACTCTGTGGCGCCAGCCACCCCCTTGGTGGGCTCTGTGTTGTTTTGAGCCTGCTTGTATGCTTATCTAAAAATTCCAGAGGGCTTAAGTAACTCCTCTCTGCCTGCTTAGCCGTTGCCTGTCCATCAAAGACAGCTAAGCCAAGCCTGCGAAAAATCAAAAACGAACCAACCAATCAGTATCTCTGTAACCGTGTTTATGCAGTTCTATCTAATCCTGTGTAAACACGTTTGCAAAGCCACCCCACTCCCTCAGAATTCTGTATAAAAGGTGCATGTAAACCTGAGACGGGGCTCTCTCTCATTCCAAGCCACTGAGCCGGCTACAAGCGTGAGCCCAGGCTCGAGTCTGAATTTAAAAAACCCTTTTGTGCTTACATCAGAGTTGACTCTTTTGGTGATCTCTTAAAACATTGGGTACAACAGTAGGCACTAAATCTCTTTACCATCTCTTAAAACCTCTTATCACTCATCCTAACCTTCTTTCCCTTTTACAGAATATCACTCACTCGTGCCTTATGTGCTCCTTGGCCTCCAACACAGGGAGCCCTAAAAGCTACTCCCTCATTCCTAACACATCAGGCTCGGGGCCATATCCCAGGAGAGGACTGGCAAATTGACTTCACTCACATGCCTCTGACATGAAAAACAAAACTCATGTGCACTCTCGTAGACACCTTTTCAGGGTAGATTGAGGCTTTCCCTGCAAAATCAGAAACAGCCTCCAAAGTAACACAATTTCTCATACTAGAAATGACTCCTCACTTTGGCCTCCCATCCTCCTTTCAGTCCAATAATGGGCCAGCTTTTATCTCCCACATTACCTAACTAGTGGCCCAATATTTTGGCATAACCTGGAAATGATATATTCCTTATAAACTTCAATCCTCTGGAAAAGTGGAAAAAGTAAATTCTGTTCTCAAATCTCACCTAACTAAACTCTCTTTAGAATTACAAGGCCATGGACCAAAATCCTCCCCAAGGCTCTGGCTCATATTAGGGCTACTCCATGGGCCCCGTCTTTCCTCAGTCCTTTTGAAGTCGTGTACGGACGTCCATTTCTCCTAGGTCAATTCCCCACTGCAAGCCCCTTACTAGGAGATTACCTGCCCTCTCTTAATCTTATCAGACACCTCATGAGAGAATATGTAGACCATTCTCTTCCAAAACCTCATCCAATAAATACAGCTAACTCAACATTCACACATGAGGATCAAGTTCTACTTAAAATTTTATATCATAAAGACCTCCAGCCTCGATGGACTGGTCCCTTCCAGGTTATTCTAACTACTCCAATTAAATTAGCAGGTCTAAATCTAAATTAGAAATCTAAATTAGCAGGTCATTCCTCTTGGTTTCATATCTCCAAGTTAAAATGGGCCCCAGAAAACTCTTCATCCCAGTGAAAGGATGCTCTTCATTCGGATGCTCCCTGCTACTCCAGCACAGTCCTGGGGCCCACCAAACTTCTATTAGTACGATTTCCAGAAAAAAACTACACAGCTGGACCAAACCTATATCGATAAGTAAAAGGGGCTAACAAATGCATTGGTTACTAATCATACTGGGACTCCCTCTAGCTATCCTATTTGGAATAGGCCTTTATTCTGTATCTCCTCGCGAATGGACTACTGCCCAAAAACTTTCTTTCTGCTTTGCTTATCTCTTTGTAATTCTCCTTCTCTGGGATCTCCTCTTATTGAAATCAGCCTAGGTACATATCCCATATCATCTCTCGTCACTGTCTCAGAACCAAGACTAATTATCCGGGTAGCAGGTAGACAAATTTCTTTCTTACTTTGTACAGGAAGCTCCTACTCTGTTCTTCCTGAATCTCCAGGAACTGCTCATCCCTCTAACATCTCCGTTGTTGATGTTACTGGCCATACTTTTTCTCCCCTAGTTACTGAACCTTTACCTTGTGTTATCCAAAATTTTTCATTCACTCATTCTTTCTCAATAACACCTCATGCTACATTTAACATTATTACATTTTTCTATATTTAAATAAAACTTCATTTAAAAAAACTAAAAATAAGGTCATATCAGATCAATCATTTTTATGAAAAGGAATTATCAGTCTAATAGAGAATTGGATTTTTTTCTAAAAGCAACAGTTGTTTCTTTTTTGAAAAAAAAAGGTAAATTATTTTGTATGGCCTGAAGATCAAAACTACATAAAGAGTAACATTATTTGCAGCAACACGAATGCAGCTGGAGAACTAACTAAGTGAACTATCATAGAAACAAAGAACTGAATACCACATGTTCTCACTCATAAGCAGGTTCTGATCACTGGTCACATGAGCATAAGGGTGGGATCGGCAGACTCTGGGCATTGCTAGGGAAAGGAGGTAGGGAGGAGGAGAAGGCACGTGGCAACATACTGGGTACCTGGTCCACTACTGGGAGAGAGAGGGCCAGCTAGAAGCCCAAACTTCACCTGTGTGCAACTTACTTATGTAGTGAATCCTTACTTGTACCCCACAACTCTAAAATAAAATTTTAAAAAATAGTATCTGTGAACACCATCACTAAGAATAAGATCATGAATCCCTTGAGATACTACACTGAAGACACACATCATTTCTATAGTATTTGAGCAATATGTATAATATATATTATATACAGAGGGTGTCAACTAAGTATACACATTTTAAGAAAGGAAAAAACTACATTAAAATTGTAAGATGAATACAAATTACGTTTGACTTCTGCAATTACAACAGGTGCTCAAAGTGGTTACTATCAGTGCCCAGACACTTCTGAAAAGTACTTCCAAAAGTAATACATAGATAACAGCTCTTAAAATGTGTATACATTTTTTGGCACTCCTAGTTTATAATTTAATGATAAGAAATCATCAGTCAAATACAAGGCAAGATTCTGAAAAGCAAGAAAAGACTGAGGAACTGTCACAGATGAGAAGAAACTATTCAGAAATAATCAGTAAATGCAATGTGGGTGCCTGAGGAGAATCCTCGAACACAAAAAGATTAGGGGAAACACTGGTGAAACTAGAACAACGTGCAAAGATGGGTTAGTAGTATATTAATTTGGGAGTGTTAATAATTGTATCAGGGTACAATTGAATATTAGGGGAGGCTGTGTGAAGAACATATGGAAACCTTCTGCACCATTTCTGCAAGTTTTCACTAAGACTAAAGTTAGCTCACATTTTTAAAAAGTGTTCTTAAAAATTACACAAAGTAGTAAAAAACAGAGAAAAAGCTTCCTCTACTTTTCCCTATACATTGTTCTCTAGTATATCTGCCCTGCTTACAGCTATTGATAATTCATTTTTATTCATTTTCTTATATTTTTCTAGTTTCTCTGTAAATAAAAAGAAAATTGTATATATTCTTATTCCTACCAAAGCAATTTCTCACATAAAAAGTTAGTAAGTCATTTTTTTTTTATTTGCTACAAAATATATCCTGGACATCTTCCTATTCTTTGTCATGACTGGTCTGTTTGTGGTTCAATACAGCACTGTATTAATTATGGAGACTTTATATTGCCTTCTTAGTATCTGATATTCTACTTCCTTATCCCTATACTTGTTTTACGGGATTTGCTACCTATTCTCTCTTGCTTATTTTTTTCAATACAATCAGTCTGTCTAGTTTCAAGAATAATATCTTTGTTGTTTTACTGTTTACACCTAAATACATGAGGCATTTCAAAGAAAAATACTGTAATGTATAATGTTGTCATGATGCTTACCCATTCTATTCAATAATAATTGATGTTTTCCATTGACTTAAGTTCAATTTTTTGAAATTTGTAAAAAAAAGTCCACAAGCTATACATCTGACAAAGGACTAATATCCAGAATCTACAAAGAACTCAAACAAATCAGCAAGAAAAAAGAAAATAACGCCATTAAAAAGTGGCCAAATTGATCAGGCACTGTGGCTCACGCCTATAATCCCAGCACTTTGGGAAGCTTAGGTGAGAGGATTGCCTGAGCCCACGGGTTTGAGACGAGCCTGGGTAACTTGGCGAGACCTCATCTCTACAATAAATCAAAAAATTAGCTGGGCATGGTGGCGCGTGCCTGTAGTTTCAGCTACTTAGAAGGCTAAGGCGGAAGGTTTGCCTGAGCCCAGCAGGTTGAGGCTGTGGTGGCGGGAGTGTGCCACTGTAAGACTCCAACTCAAAAAAAAAGTGGACAAAAAACAACATGAACAGACATCTCTCAAAAGAAGATATACAAATGGCCTACAAACATATGAAAAAATGCTCAACATCACTAATTTTCAGGTAATACAAATCAAAACCTCAATGAGATACTACCTTACACCAGTCAGAATGGCTATTATTTAAAAAATCAAAAAATAATAGATCCTGGCATGGATGTGGAGAAAAGGGAGCGCTTATACATTGTTGGTGAGAGCATAAATTAGTACAGCCTCTATGGAAATTAGTATGGAGATTTCTCAAAGAATTAAAAGTAGAACTACCATTTGATCTGATCTAGAAATCCCACTTCCAGGTATCTAACCAAAGGAACAAAGGTAATTATATAAAAAGACACCTGCAGTCACATATTCATTGCAACATAATTAACAATTGCGAAGATGTGGAATCTTATATTTCTTATTCAGTTTATTACTCGATATTTTATCCTTTTGTTGTTATAGTAGATGGGTTTTTCTCTTCCATTGTACCTTTTAATATATTGCTTTATTTATAAAGAGTTTTTATTTCTCATCACTAAGTTATATCTTTTTTGCTTACCAATATTTCCTAATGGTTGAGGTAATTTTTCAACTGACACTGCTTAGTTTCAGAGCTATACAATTATTACATTTGAAAATATTACAAACGTACTCTTTTTCTTTATCTATCTGATGTACCTTGAATGTACATAACCCTCTTTTGGTCTGCTTCCTTCAAGAAAAGACAGGCAGTGATCGTCATTATTATCTAAGAGCTAAAAACCAGTTCAACAACTAAGCCTCATTATTATAGTACTTAGAAACCACTGGTGATAATATTTGATAGTTACATATTGCTCCCTTGAGTAGAAAAACAGCCTATTATCTGTTTCACACTATATTTAACTTTTATTCCATAAGTTTTTCATTACTATGGGACCTAGCAGGAAAAAAAGTGGTGTCTTCCTTAGTTGTTGGATAATAATTCTTCTAAAGTTATCGGTCATGCTTAGTTTTTTGTTTGTTTATTTTCTGGGCTTTGTTTTGCTTTCATTTTATTTTGTTTTGTTCTGCTATAGGCACTGAAAATTCTGGCTAACATAAGCAGAAACAAAATGTATTGATAAAAACGAAAAAAAAAAAATTAGTCCACAAGTGAACCTACAAATTTGATCGAATTCTCAGGTCATTTGCCAGTAACCCATGCCACTGGGAAATTCTGCCTCCAAAATCACATTCCACTGGGACCATGGCCTTTTAACAAGCATCTTACTGGCCAGCTGGCTTTCCTAGGAAAATTATGCAAATAGATGGAACTACATATTCAGATGGCCAAGAGCCTGGGTGTTACCACATTAAAAGTATACTTTGCAATATTTTTTGTATTTAAATGGAGACCCACATGGAGAAGGGATTTTTCCACTAAGACCCAGAGAAACCCTGACTTTGGCAACTCTCTGTGGGATTATGGGAAAGTTAAGGAAATCTATACATTCCTTTTTGTTGCTGAGCTTGTCTTGTAAAATTCCTTTTCCAACAGAAAGCGTAACCCTTAACTCATGTTGAGAAATGCTCAAGAATGTGTCATAAATCATACTACAAGGTAAGTGGTTCTCTTGCATGAACTTGGCAATAGTGAAGGAATTATCTTTCAAAATAGGAAACAAGCATGATGAGACCCAACTAACACAACAGAGTCATACAAATTGACAATATAGATTTGGGGAAGATGGCAGTGGAACCAGCTGGACTGTGTGAATCCCTATATGTGTGAGTATACAGATGAATTTGCGTTGTGTGTCTGTGTGTAAGTGGGCATGTGAATGGCTGACTGAGTGGGGACTAGAGAGTAAGAGACCAAGGTTTTCCTGGTGAAACAGCTGATGCCACAGTTGCTCTACTTGGGCTCTAGCAATTCCCAGGGTGCAGAAGCTGAGCACGATTTTCAAAAAAATCATCAAAGCCCTTCCAGGAAGAAGCTGCCTGCCCCACCACCACAGTGCCAGGCCAGACAGTGACAGCGAGGACCACAGCGGGAGCATAGTGAGGGAGCCAGAAGCAGAGTCCTAAAGAAGGGGTGGGTAGCAGCTGCCACCCAACACCAGAATATGTACTGCCTCCAACGCCAGGCTAGGTTAAAGCCTGGGTAGAGAAATGCTCTAGGGTGGCCTCCGCAGAACATCAGACCTGCGTCTTAAGACCAGAGGATGATCTCTGTGTTGCTTTGGGGCTACTCTCCACGAACCCAGAGAGGATCCCCCCATTGCACAGGCCCTGGTGGGTAACAGCGTATGTGGAGCCACAGACAATCCACCCCACCTCCACCCTGACCAGCTACTGGGCATAGTCACATACAGTGAATATGACCAAGAAGGAGGCTGGTGAGTGCTTAGCTGACTGCTCCTGCCCCTAGCAATGAGCGAAAGATCAGGAGGGTAGGATAGAGGCCAGAGATCCCATTCCCCTGCCACAAACTGGATGCTGTGGGAGCTGTGACAATAATGGGAGAGAGTCCAGGAGACACTGAGTCAAGTCATTCCCCCACCTCCCTGCAGGTGCACCAGCTATCAATTGCAGGCAGCAGGGAGTGAAGATTCTAACATCTCAACTTTAAATAGTGAAGTGGGAACCTGCAGTCACAGAACCCGCCACAAGAGGGAGACCCCCAAAGAGATATACTTAAACTGGGAAATCACTGCCAGTGGGCTTTTTGTGTTTTGGTTTTCTCTTTTTTCCTTTTTTGATTGTTTGTCCTGTTTGTCTACTTTGTTTGTTTCTTTCTTGGTTGCTTTTCTATTTTCTTTCCTCATTCTTTCTCTCTCTCTCTTTTTTTCTTTTTCTTTTCTTTTCCCCCTTTTCTCTCCTTCTTCCCTCTCTTTTCTCTCTTATACTCTATCTTGGACTCAGGAGCTACACAAGCATACTCATTGTAAGGGCATATTGTGTGGAGATGGAAAGCAAGTCCAGGTGGGCCATTCACTAGGTAACAAGCATTGTGTCCCATCTGTAGGTTCTGAATCCTTGCAGCCCCTCCCACACCCCTTAGTAAGTGCTCAAAATTGTAAAGCGATAACACAATGCCCCACCCCCAACCCTACTTCATAAGTGAACAAACCTGGAGGCCTGGCTCAGAGCAGGTCAGAAGGTAGAGCAAGTATCCAGAAGGGATTGCTTCTCCATTTCCCATTGAGCAATGAAATTAAAGAGAAAGATAAGAGAACTGCTACAACTAAGGAAAAAAAACAATGAAAAATGACTGGTAATCCTCAGAGTCCCAACAAAGAGACAGTGCCTGAAATAACAACTACTGGAGCACAAACATGGCTTTCTCTGAGAACGACTATACCCAGAAGGTACTTACAGAGATCAGAGAATCAATGGATAGAATGAATAAAAATCAAGAAATGCAAAGGCTAAAACTAGTCAAAACTACAGCAGAGTTGAACAGACTCAAGAAAGTGTATTTAGAAATAACAGAAATAAAGAAATCTATCCAAGAAATAACTAACAAACTTACAAACATAGGAATCAGAATTGACCCAGCAGAACAAAGAATCTCAGAGCTGGAAGACCAAAATATGGAATTAACCCAATCTATTAAAAATATATTTTTAAGCTGGGCTCGGTGGCTCAGCCTGTAATCCCGCACCTTGGGAGGCTGAGGTGAGTGGATTACCTGAGCCCGTGGGTTCAAGATCTACCTGGGCAACTTGGTGAGACCTCATCTCTACAATAAATCAAAAGAAATGCCTGTAGTTCCAGCTACTTGGAAGGCTGAGGCAGAAGGATCGCCGGAGCCCCAGCAGGTCGAGGCTGCAGTGGCCGGGAGTGGCCACTGCACTCCAGTCTGGGTGACAGAGTGAGACTCCAACACAAAAAAAAAAAAAACTATCTATCTATCTATATATATATATATACTTTTAAAAAAAAAAAAAACAAGAAGAAGAAACTCTCCAAGAGATATGTGCAATTTTATCAAGAAACCAAACCTACATCTGATCAGCATAACTGAAATAGAAAGAGATGGCAACCCCTTCAGGTCCCCTCCCACTGTGGAAGCTTTTCTGTCCTCTCAATAAGTCCTGCTTTCTCACTAAAAAAAGAAAAAGAAAAGAAAGAAACAGAAAGCACCTTGGAACAAACATTCCATGAGGTCTTTCATGAAAATGTTCCTCATCTGGCCAGAGTGATTTCTAGATAAGCACAAGAGATTCAGAGAGCCCTTGCAAGACATCTTAAAAGAAGATCAACTCCTAGACACATAGTAATTTGCCTGCACAAAGTAGGTATAAAAGAAAAAAATCCTAAAGACAGCAAGGGAAAAAGGTCAGACTACCTACTGGGAAAGACCTATTGGAATAGCTCCATACTTATCTGCAGAAACACTGCAGGCCAGAAGGGATTGGACCTCAATCTTTAATATTCTCAAAGATAAACAGTTTCAACCAAGAATTTCCTGCCCAACCAAGCTAAACTTCATCAGCAATGGAGAATTAAAACCCTTTCCAGACATCCAATACCTAAGAGAATATGCTGCTTCCAGACCAGCTCTATAGGAGGTGCTTTAAAAGATGCTGTGCACAGGGAAAAAAAAGAAACAAAAGAAAGACCACACATTTTACAAGATCACAAACACAGAAGCAACAGATCACATAGCATGCCCACAAAAAGAAAAGCACACACATGTCTTGGTGCAAAAGTTAAAAGAAAGCGAAACAGCCTTATAAGAGCCTATGGCAGGGACAAACTCTCACATTTAATAATCAGTCTGAAAGTGAATGGACTAAATGTACCACTGAAAAGACATAAAACAGCAAACTGGATAAAAGAGCATGACCCAACAGCATGCTGCCTCCAGGAAACACACCTCACAACAAAGGTCACCCACAGATTTAAAATTAGAGGATGGAGAATAAATTTTCAGGCAAACAAAAAACAAAAGAAGGCAGAAGTAGCAATTTTAATATCAGACAAAACAGCCTGCAAAATATCAAAAATTTAACAGAAGGGCACTACATAATGATAAAAGGCACAATCCATCAACAAGAAATATCTGTTCTAAATAAATATATGCACCCAACATAGGAGCACCAGGATCTATAAAGCAACTACTAAGTAAACTAAAAAAGGATACTGACTCTAACACTATCATAACTGGAGATGTAAATACCCCACTAACAACCCTAGATAGATTACCAAGGCAAAAATCAATAAGGAGATCAAGAACTTCACCTTGATGCTTGACCAACTGGACTTAATAGATAACTACAGAACACTCCACCCAACAATCATGGAATATAAATTCTACTCAACACCACATGAAACATACTCCACACACATCCTTAGCCACAAATCAAGCATAAACAAATTTCACAAGATTGAAATACTACCATGCACCTTCTCAGACCTCAATGGAATAAAAATAAATAACACCACCAACTAGATCCCCCCAAAGCACACAAAGACATGGACACTAAACAGCATGATGCTGAACAGCTCCAGGGTCAACTCAGAAATCAAAACAGAAATTAAAAGGTCTTGGAAACAATGAACACAAAGACACATTTTACCAAAACTTCTAGGATGCCATGAGAACAGTACTAAGATGGGAACTTATAGCTCTATGCATACACACCAAGAAAACTGAAAGATCACAAGTTAGCCTAACGAATCACCGTAAGGAGCTGGAAAGGCAAGGCCTAGGCCACCCAGACCCTAACTTCACAGAAGAATTCAGATCACCAAAGTAAAAGTCCAAATACAGAACATAGAATACAAAAATATCATAGAAAAATCAACAAAACAAAAAACTCGTTCTTTGGAAGAACAAACAAGATTGATGGACCTCCTAGCCAGACTGACCAAGAAAAAGAAAAAAAAAAAAATTCCAAAACACAATCAGAAATGCAAAAGATCAAGTCACAACTGACCCCAAAGAAATACAAAAGATTATTAGAGACTACTATGCATACCTGTATGGAAACAAACTCAAAAACCTAAATGAAATGGAGGAATTTCTGATATCACACAACCTCACAAGGTTGAAACAAAAAAACCTGAGACTCTAAATAGACCAATAACAACCCAGGAAATTAACTCCATCATAAGAAAACTACCACCAAAAAAGCACAGGACCAGATGGCTTTCCAGCAGAATTCTACAAAACATACAAAGAGGAACTGATACCAATCCTATTGAAAGTATTCCAGGAATTGAGAAAGATGGAACTCTCCTCAAATCATTTTGTGAAGTTAACATCACACTGATACCCAAACTGGGTAAAGATCCAACAAAGAAAGAGAACTAGAAGCCAATATCCCTGATGAACATAGATGCAAAGATTCTAAACAAGACTAACAAATCAGATCCAACAATGCATCTCAAAAATTATCCATCATGACCAAGTAGACTTCATCTCTAAGATGCAGGACTGGTTCAACATCCATAAGACCATAAACATAATTCAATACATCAGCAGATATAAAAACAAGAACTACAGGATAATAGCATCAGATGCAGAAAAAGCTTTTGACAAAATCCATCATCCTTTCTTGATAAAAA